>NIPQ01092735.1:8084-32766 GCA_002806875.1 Lepidotrigona ventralis hoosana
AAAAAATTTAAAAAAAAAAAAAAAAAAAAAAAAAAAAAAAAAAAAAAAAAAAAAAAAGCAGACGAACGTTCCTTCAAAAGGAAAGACAGCTTCTTGTATCCCGAGCTTCTCCCGAGCACACAGATGAAAAATTCAAAGAGAAAACAAACGAAAGCGATCCGGCGACGTTCTATCGACTAAAGGTGAGAGACTAGGGAACGAAGGAAAGAAGAACAGAGGGAAAGATTTAGAATGAGTTTCCGTGTATCAGCACAGGTCGAGTGGCACGGCACTGCTTATTGATCTCACTACCAATGGTACGTAGTATACATATACACTCGGTGCGCACGGGACACTACTGCACGATGATACGTAATACATCCTCCACTATCTATCTCACTATGAACTGCCTATTGCCATCACCCACGAGTAGCAGCAACGTCGGCACAACTAGCAGTTGCCCCTTCGATATCTTTCTCGTTGCGATACCCATCGTACGAACGACAATCGTGCCACCACCGGCCGCGCCGTTTCCATTTCTCCTCACTGACACACTACTATTCCTACGTTATTTCCCCCCTCACTAGGTCGTGATTTTCAACCGTCCTGCCCCCCTCCCCGGTTCCTTTATCTCTCCGTCAGATCTCTCGTCACGTTGTACATAATATTATAATATTTATTTTCTTGAATAAAACGTTGCAACGGTACTGAAAAGTGAAAAGACGCAACGTAATTTGCAGGGAAAAGATCGTTCTCTCGGTTACATTTGCAAGGAGAGACACACGACGAAGTAGAAACCATCCGCTTTGACACTTTCTGATAATTGCACTCGGAACACACTTGTAATAAATTTCTCTTCTCGTCTCTTTCAATCAGAAATATATATATATATATATATATATACGCACCTATTCCATTCTCTCTCGCTTTCGCTCTCTCGTTCTCTCTCTCTCTCTCTCTCTTTCTCTCCTTATTTTTCAATCAAAGCCAACTAACAAACTTCTCTTCCTCCCTTCTTTCTATCATCGAATCTTACACAATCTATCGTTACTGGTTTTTGTTCACGATTCGTCTCGTTTGTTTCGTTTCTTTGCACGACCGGACGCACGACACTTACGATAACCGAGTCGAAGGGATTGTGGCAGGCCAGGGCTGCTGCTGCTGCTGCTGCTGCTGCTGATGAGCGAACTTCACGGGACTCACGAGCTTTTTCACTCGGCTATCATCCCGTATACCCAAGCCCCAAGATCTGCTCGACCGTGGAAGGCAGGCAGACACGGCAGGGTTGCTGGAAATCGGAGGAGGAGGAGGAAGAGGAGGAGGAGGAGGAGGAGGAGGTGTATTCGCTCGTCCACCGGAGAAAGGGGCAACGAGTGGGGGTAGACACAGCTCTGGCGGGAGTATAGTTACTTAGAGGGGATAGATAGGGACCGGGAAAAAGAGAGAAAGAGCGAGAGAGGAGGAGGGTAGGCGCGAGGGGTGCTGTCGCTGGAAAAGCAGCCAGGGGTAGGAATTCCCGTCACCAGCAGATATGGGTCACTTTACGATCGATACCGATATAGAACCCCTTTGCCGTTAGGGATCACGAGCGATCGCTTACGTCATTTCTACCCTGTTCCTTTCATCATCTTTCGTCATCTTTCCTAACCTGGTTTCGAAAAAGGCAAACTTGACGCGAAACGTAAATATTCGAAATATTCAGCAATGCAGCAGCGACTTCGATTCGAGAAGTGAAAACGCATTAAGCAAAGTGCAATTTAGGAAAATGTCATCCCGATTCGAAAGATGGGAAAAGAGAGAGAGAGAGAGAGAGAGAGAGAGAGAGAGAGAAAAGAAACAAACATGGCGTAACGAAACAACTAGCTTAAGAAGGCGCTGATACACCCTGGAAGGTCTAGTGACTTTAGAAAATGGTTTGTCTGGTAGCTACATGAGGGTGTAGCTTTCACAAAAGACCAATCAATACGCGCGAGACAATCCAGCGATTTTTCCCTCTCCCTCTACTCCTTCAACTATCTTTCTTCTCTACTTTATGTACCCCTTCCTTTCCTCGCCTGCTTCTTCCCCTTTTACTTTCCATCCATTTATCTACTCTGCATATATCCATCCATACTCCGTCTTTCTGAATCTATTTTCTCTCTTCATTCGCTATTTCGTGTATATATATATATATATATATATTTTTTTTTCATTTTACATTTTTCGGTGACACAAACATCATCCAAAACTAGAAGACAAGAAGAAAAAAATCAGGCAATTTTACAAGCCATCAATTACCTTTCAATTCTTGCCTTTCACGTTCTTTCTTGACGCGAAGGAATTCTTTTCGAAAGCCATTGTATTTGTACAAGTTACACCAGTATTATAATCGCGTTAGCCTTATTAAATTTACATTATATATTTCATAGAACATTATTCCATACCGTTCGCGAACCTATAGCGAATGCGTCGTGTAAAATTACATAATAAATCGGTACAGGCACGGTTATTACGTCAGCTTTATATTTACGCTTAAGTAATGTCAAAGTGTTGTCTTGCTACGCAACGAAAAGTCGCAATTCGATTTACGTAGTTGGTGTCCGATAGAGAGAGAAAAAAAAAAAAAAAAAAAAAAAAAAAAAAAAANGGGGGCAAGAACCGCGTGATAGGCACGGCCCTGACAAAAGCGCAGGCGTCCGTGCGATTGAGTGACGTCATGATTCTAAGGTACGGGGCGTTATACGCTTATCAATGAACGTACGACGCCTACGGCGGATACCTGTTTTCTAGTGACTAACACCCTCCCTTACCCGCTCTTCCTTCTGCACCCCATACGTACTGTCCTTCGTTCAGCCACGCTTTTGTAGCCAACCAAATGCCGACTCCTCTTTTTACTTCTCCTTACGGATCTCTACGCGTCGCCGTCGAGCCACGTCACCTCACGTCTTGATTTCTTGTTCATATGCTACTACTCTTCCGTGATAAACACACGGCAACACGGTTTTTCTTTCTTCATTGAGCAATTTCTCCTCAAATCGATCGCAATTTTGTTTCAACTGAACGAGGTTCAGCTTCCATCTGACACAAAATCTATACGCATTGTTCGCGAGCTCTTTGATCTTTAGCCACAGCTCGTACAATTATTCCGAATCGACTGAATGGAATTGTATCGATTGTCATTTCGCAAGTGACGAGTTGCAATTTCATAAGTAATTAATGTTATTTCGGAGTACATCTGTTTACGTATTGTTGTTCGAAAACTGTTTGAAAAAAATTTGAACATAGAAAATGACATTGCGTTATTACGTACCTGCATACATTTGTATATCGTATACATACGTATGCATATTGTTTCGCGTATGTCACCAATTCAGTTTACAAAAAGTGAAGTGAATCTCTGTTTCTTTACTGGTTCTCCAGTAGTAGAATTGGAAACGTCCAATCGTTTTCTGTTCAATACATTACAAGATATAAGATTCTGAAAATCATTATGCACAATCTGGTTACACGTGTATTATGGTAAAACAATTAAATTGAGTTTCCGTTGAGATATATCGCTCAATTTTTTTTATTTTAATGAAAATTTCCATAATTACGCATTTCATTACAGATGTATATAATCATCTATACCAATTAACTTTTCATCGATTTTCGTCTCCTTGTTTCATTAATTTTGTCGATTTTTTTTTACAACATTTTTACCTCTCCTTACATTCAAATTTATTTTGCTTTTCCTTGACTCCACTCCTCCTCATATTTTTTAGCATTTATTTTTATCTGCGCAATTTGTGAGATAACAGTGTTGCACTTAATGTGAAAAAATACCCGTATTTGCTTAACGACAATAGCTGTGATATTTTCTCCATTCATTTAATACGATTCTAGTTCTCTTGTTTAGAATTATATTTAGAACAGATTGTCTCGTTATAAATGTTATCACTTGCCGGTATCAAAAATCGAAAATTTTACCAGGCAATAAAACCATACGAAGGAGGGAAAATTCTTCTATTTTTAATATTTCGCGAATATAGATTATTTATTGCAAGTTGCACTTGCGATTGAATTCTGTAACGCGCGGTTTCGTGTCCCTTTCTGATTCGTCGATGGCGAAATACGCCGTATCTGCTCTATCTGTATTTTGTCTGTAAGTTGTATTCGTGCTCTGACGTTTTGAGGTTAGTTTCGAACGTTCACTTGAGAAACAGAACGCTCTACCTCTTTTTTTTTTAAAATCGTAATAAGCACTCTTCTCCTTTTTACAGTTACGGTGCGTTTGCCTGACCCTAATTGAACGTACAGCGATCGAAGAATTGGTTAATGCACATCGCATAAAAGTCAAAGTGACTGACTGATTGTTGAGAAGTGCCGGTTCTTAAGAAGTGAAAGAAAGACATTTTCAAAAGTTTTTCAGCTATAGATTCCCATCGATTCCCAGCAAAATATGCTCTCGCCAGTTGTAATACTTCTTGCTATTGGAATCGCGGTCGCTGAAGATTGTAAAGGATGTGTTTCTTTGGATTCTTATTCGTTTGATAAGGTGATCTTAATTTTCCCAAAAAAATGTACATACATTTTTTTCTTTCTATTTTAAGAGACATCAGACGTATGAACTTTACTTATCCGATTCTTGTGTAAGATTATGCCGAAGTAGTTATTTAAAAAAACGAATAGTAAAAGTAATTTATTTATTCGTATTTATTTTTCTTTATTTCGTTAATTAGACAACTTATTACCATGGTTACAGAACGCTTGGTTAAGTTAGAGGCATGTTTGCATTGTAAACGTAGAAATTTATTAAAATAAAAAATATAAACGTAAAACGAATCGATTATATTTCAGTATACATTGTCTGTTAATATCTTACAGAAAACGATAAAGCACAGACCGTCCCCACTTTTTTTTTTTTTTAATCTGTTATTCATTTAGGCATGTTCTTGTAAATGAAAATACTTATGAAAAATATTCCTTGCTCGTATATAACAAGTAAAATGTTGTTCGTGAATATAGGTGATACCGAAATTCAAAACAGCAGTTGTTAAATTTGACGTGGCATTTCCGTATGGGGAGAAACATGAACAGTACGCACAGATAGCCGCGGCAACAAAAGACTCTCACGATCTATTGGTTGCTGAAGTGAGAGTAAAAGATTACGGCAATAAAGATAATTCTGACCTCGCCGCTCGTTATAAAATAAAGTCCGAAACATTTCCCGCCGTTCTTCTATTTCTTCAAGGAAAAACAGAACCAATTCCATTCGTTGCAGAGAAAGAAACGGATTTTACCGCGGACAATATTAAGCGATTTATTAAAATGAAGTCCGGCGTGTATCTTGGTCTTCCTGGCTGCGTGGAACAATTAGATAGGCTTGCCGAGGAATTCAGGACCAGCGGAGAAACGGAAAGAAGGGTATTTTTTTTTTTTTTTTTTTTTTTTTTTAAAATTCNTGTCAAATTATTGTAAAAGTATGCAGTTATAATTATGCTTTATTTCGTAGGAAATATTGAACAAGGCCAAAGTATTCGAAGAAACACTACCCGAAACGCAACGTGCGGCCGCAAAGGTTTATGTCAAAACAATGGAAAGAATATTGGAAAGAGGAGACGTTTTTGTTCAAACAGAACAAACTAGAATAGAAGGCATACTAAAAGGAAAGTTATCGAATGAAAAGAAACGCACAATGGAAGAAAAACGTAATATTCTACATTCCTTTTTGTACAGAGACGAATTATGAGGAAATTAGCGTCACGCAGCATTATAAATTTTTTTTTACATATTCCCTTTGTAAAAAAATACCATTAAAATTCAATATCCAACTGGTTAAAGTATCCAGTACTTTTACATTTTTGTTTCTTATGATTTAAAACAATACAAATATAAATACAAATGTGAATCATTTGTTTCATACATTCCAAAATTTCAGATTATCATTTATATAAATGTGAGAAAAATCACAAAGAAAAAAAGAGTTCAAACCAAATAAAACATATAAAAAATCAATTTCCAATTTTTTTTTTTTTTTTTTTTTAGGAAACATTTTTTTATAAACGCTAAAATTTTAATATCATTTCATGCTGACATATGTTATACATAAAAAACATATAGTATAGAAGTAGCTTTAAAAATTTAATAAAAATGCAATTGAATAAATTCTCGCATATGTAAAATTAAGCAGCTGTTCTATTTCTAAATTTTTTGTTTCTTTCGAATTTAACGTGTATCAATTTTTTCATCGTGGTACAAATGCTAAAATATTTTTCATTAAGAAATCACAGATAATAACGCATAACAACCATATAAATATTGTATTATTTATAAATTGAAAATTTGTTTAATTTAATCTGTCTATTAACACGTTGTTGTTAAAATATTTTTCTACATTAATTTCAATGATCAAATATTTAAGCATATGCATGCATGTATGTTTATGTTTGTTATGGAATGTGCACTTATTATTAACATTTCTAATTGATGAAGATATAGATTTTTACTTCTCCTCTACATCCTCCTTTACTTGCAATTGTTCAAGTTCTTTAGATACCTTCTCCATACTTTCTTCATCTTTTATTTGCTTCTCAGAAGCTTCCATTTTTTCAATTCTATTACTTTCAATTTTTAAATCTCCTTCTATCAATTTGTTAGCTTGTTCTTCATTGTCAGTACTTTCACTATAACTTACATCACTAGAAGATTCACTATCACTCTCAACATGCTTTTCTTCAGAGTTATTTTTACCAGCGTATATTTCACATTCAGAGCCCACTATCTTCTTTGCTTTTTCAAACGCTTCTTTCCAAACAGTTGCATCTACAGCAGAAAATATTAATAATTACATTAGCGATTGATAATTTAAATTTTTTTTCCACATACATATAAATATATATTTATTCATTGAGTTCAGTATGCGTGTTTACTTTCTACATTTGCAAATCGTATGGCAAGTAGTTCAGGCTTAAGTTGCTCATCTGCATAATCAGCAAGTACGCTCCATACCCATGCCCTATCACTGCCACAATTCGGTTTCAACTCCATCCAAGGAGTTACAAAATGATTAGCACAGATTTTAAGTGTTTTATCTCTACGCATTACAACTCTTACTGTATTTTTTGTCTTATGCCTTAATAATTTAACCTCTCCAGTGCCGCGTTCTTTCCACTCTGCAGGATTATTAGAAGAATCGTAACGATATAACTTTGCTCTCCTGGAGATAAAACAATATACTCATAAACTTTTATCAGATAAAAAAAAAATAACTTAAGCACATTATACAAATAACTTTTGACAGGGTAAAGTTACATTTTAATCATTTCAACTTCATCTTCTTCATTATTGGATACCTCTATTAACGGCAAAGAAATTATTGGTTCAAAATGTACATCTACTTCGTTGGTGTCTTCATCGTTATCTGGAGTTTCACAATTAACACTCTTCGCATCAACGTGATCTCCATTTAGCTACAACAAATCATTTACAAATATGTATACGAATAAACATAAAATCATTTACAAATAAGAAATGTTAAAAGTATATATTTAAAGTATGTATTTATTATTATATCGATTTTACGAAACGAGATACTTTTTAAATCAAATGGATTCTATGAGATTCAAAAGAGTGTGTTTTGTTTCTAAAACGGACGCGACAATATAACCTACGGCATCATTTGACAAATTTTAAACAGATTGCAACCGATTTACTTGTCACTGCATCGAATGATAATAACGTAGAAAAAAAAAAAATTACGGGAATAAATGTTAGATTTACCACGTTTTCTGGCATCTTTTATAATTTTTACAAGAGAAATCGTGCGATCACGTATCAAACACCGCTCAAACTTCGACTTGTTTGATACTAAAACGCGTGATGTATAACAGATTCTGATGATAATTTGTAGAGATATATTTCAAATAATGATTGTTTCCTTTGTTGTTGACAAAGGCTCCGTTCCGAAAAATTTTTAAACGGACTAAAAACGTTGAGATAAAATTGTTTACAAAGACGTGTGGTCCGCCAATTTGTTAAAATAAATAAATTCCAGAAAATGAAATAACTTTAAATCGTCTAGAGTATTTCACTATCAATTCGCTTGATTCACAAAATATCCCTAGACTGCGCAAAGCACACCAGTTTTAGTTTCCTTTATATTTTACTCTCGAAATGTCTCGAATTTACTCTCGAACTATCTCTAACAGTTTCTTACCAATTGTCTAGATTGAAATAATTTTGCAACTTGAATCGCAAGTTGCTTTTTTTTTTTTAGTTATTTGTTACGATTAGTATCGAAATTGCTACTAATCGTAACAATTGCACGGCCAACGTGTTCCGAGAGTATATCGTATTACGATTCGATAAATCGATCGATCGATCGAGGCCTATCGAACAGATGGAGCTCGAACTTGGGGAGGGGGTAAAAGGGAGTGGAGTGCGCGGTTGTCCGGGCGGCCATTGCGGGTATATTGTCCGAAACCGCGAATGCAATTGAGTGCTGCGTGCCACACTAGTGAAATCAACGAGAATCAAAAGGTCATCCTCGAAAGAAGGTGCTGCGTGTGAAGCCCGGGACGCGCACAAAACCCCGGCCCGATGGCTGAATCAGACAAACTTAATATTGACAACATCATAGCTCGGCTTTTGGAAGGTAAAGCTGCTCATTTGCCCTCCCAGCGGGCGGGCGGGCGGGGGGGGGTGTGATGAGATCCGAACTGTCGCCCGCGTCACCCTACGTTATACTTCCCTCGTACATGTAACTCGCTTCCTTGCAATCCCGAGCAAAGGTTTTCGATTCCAGGTATTGCGTCTTGCTGTTTCCCTTCTTATTTTTTTTTTTTTTTTTTGTTTTTCCTTATCTTATTTTCCTTTGATCGATTACGCAACTGTCTTTAAATATAACTGATCTTAAGTATTCTACAGGGACCGACAATTGTTTATTTACACAAAAGAGTAGAGAATTCACAGTGTGTATAATAGAAATTGCAGGTTCTTAGACGAGGCCTATCTTAACCTTAAGTTTCAATAATTGTTCCAATGTACTCCTCTTGTACTCGTGCTTTTGTAATTTTTATTTTTACTTGCCTCTATTATTTACGAAGCGACGCTAAATATATTAATAAATGAAATTGATCATAATATTGTTCAATGTTGTTAATGTTGTAAGAAAATAAATTCCTTTATTATATATACTTCATAGGTATTTAATTCTTGTCCTTTTTTGAGATTGTGTTCTATTGTATTTAAACAAAGATTGTATTTCAATTTTATAGTGCGGGGGGCTAGGCCAGGAAAAAATGTACAATTGACAGAAGGAGAAATAAAGGGACTTTGCTTGAAGTCGCGTGAAATTTTTTTATCGCAACCTATTCTGCTAGAACTTGAAGCACCGCTTAAAATATGTGGTAATTTTACCTTTTAATCTTCTAATTTTTGATTACGTTTGTTATGAGAAATTTTGCACATACAAAAAATAATAAAATGAATTTAATTTTTAAGGTGATATTCACGGGCAATATTATGACTTACTGCGACTATTTGAATATGGTGGATTCCCGCCAGAGAGTAACTATCTATTTCTAGGAGATTATGTTGATAGAGGAAAACAATCCTTGGAGACGATTTGCCTCCTTCTTGCCTACAAAATCAAATATCCAGAGAACTTTTTTTTACTTCGTGGAAACCATGAATGTGCATCCATTAATAGGATATATGGATTTTACGATGAATGTAAGGAATTTAACCTCAAATGTTTGGCTCTCGTGTGACCTTTTCTTTCTGATATTGCTATAGGTAAACGACGTTACAACATTAAACTATGGAAAACGTTTACGGATTGTTTCAACTGCTTACCTGTTGCGGCAATAGTAGATGAAAAAATATTTTGTTGCCATGGTGGCCTTAGTCCGGATCTACAAAACATGGAACAGATCAGACGTATCATGCGACCGACAGATGTACCTGATCAAGGCTTATTGTGTGACTTATTATGGTCTGATCCAGACAAAGATACAATGGGTTGGGGAGAAAACGACCGTGGAGTATCATTTACATTTGGAGCTGAAGTAGTTGCCAAATTTTTACATAAGCATGACTTTGACCTCATATGTCGTGCTCATCAGGTATCTATGTCATACGCCTGACAGAACCTTTAATTTTAGTACATTATTCGGTTAGAACTTTATTTTCTGAATTATTTTTATGTAATTTCATGTTAGTAAATTGCAAATGTGTCTTGTTTGATCGATAATTTTACAATTCGACAAATTCTAAAGGTGTACCGAGTAAAAACTTGTAAAAATTGTAGGTGGTAGAGGATGGCTATGAATTCTTTGCAAAGAGACAATTAGTTACCTTGTTCTCAGCGCCGAACTACTGTGGTGAATTTGATAATGCTGGAGCTATGATGTCCGTAGATGAAACACTCATGTGTAGTTTCCAAATTCTAAAGCCAGCTGACAAAAAGAAATTAACGTATGGTGGCCTGAATGCGAATAGACCAGTGACACCTCCTCGAGGTGGTGGAAATAACAAAAGCAAGAAGAAGTGAAGCCCTTAGATTTGTTTCTCATACTTTCTTTTGAACGCAATGTTTAGAACTTCAAAACTTCCTTGAAACCCACAGTCTTTTAAGACATTAAGTTCTTGTAAGAGAAAAGATGTTATTGTTATTATTTCTCCTAATATCGCTATTATTATTATTATCAACGCTATTATCATATTACTTTTGAATTTATCATGAACTCCACCCATACATTAACGATCACACGTTAAATAAAGAAAAAAAAATTCTGAAACGGTATAGTTTGTTAGGCAAAAGAAAAAAAAATAAGAAACGTTCTTCATTAAAATAGAATCACTCAAAGTAAGAGGGAAAAAATGCTATTAAATGGGTGTCTATAAAAAAAAATTAACAATAAGTTCAGTTACTCGAGATTAGATTAGAAATTCATCGCAATTATAAAATTCTATTAGAATAATATATTGTTGCGAACTGCGAGAAACTTTCATGACAAGTTCATTCTTAATTCGTTGCTTAACATTTTAGAGACCATTTGCGATATCACTGATCAAAAAAAAAAAAAAAAAAAAAAAAAAAAAAAAAAAAAAAAAAAAAAAAAAAAAATTAAAATTATAAAAAAANGTGCCATTCTTCGCTTTGATGGTATACATACCTACCTTATTAATGAGATTAATATATACATAATATCGAGTACATAGTGGTTTTTAACGACAAACATTTCAAAATGTGATATATAAATTTGGCTTTGTTACATTTCTGTAAATTGCACAAAATTTGTAAGTGACATACAGATACGACTTTCGTAAAGAGACCGTTTTTGTAGAATGTGCTTTTGTAATTAAATTTTTATAAATCGCAAAAAAAGCAGAATGTTTTAGCTGTTCAGTAAAAATCAATTTCAATGAATATTTTTAAAGAAAAAACAGAAGGAAAAAGAAAAGAAAGAAGACTTATATATATACATACATATATATATATATATATATATATATTCCTTATTTATACCTGTATCCCAAAATAAATTTATGATATAAAGTGTCGTGTCATAGTGGAGTTTCATTGGATTCTTCACGACGTGCATTGCGGCTACTAATTTCCGAAAGGGAATGGTAATAGTAGAACTAATAAGAAAAAACAGGCTGTAAATGTGTATAATGCAGGTAGCAAAGTTATGCATATGTATACATACGATTCAAAAAACAAGAAATATAAGAAGAAACCCCGATTTGTAAGGATTTCATCATATAAACATTAACGGTCCCTTTTGTCGGGAATAATTTCACTAATGTCATGCAAACACATTCATATTTTATTATCAGTCTTGTTCGTGTTCCTTTAATGTAATCTTTTTCACGTATCATGTAGATTGTAAAACTATTTTTCAGTGATGTCACAATCGTGTATAAGAAGAAATCATGAGGTACTGTTCATGTAAAAATTAGCGCAACAAATAACACCCGTCATGTCCGCCTCCCTTGTAATTGTACATTAATTTCTATCTTCTAAATAAAATTCACAAAAATACACTCATCCACTCATTTATGTTTAATACGTTCAGGCACAATCTTCGATATGTCCATAACATTTTTTTTTTTTTTCATACTTTACAGAGCCGTTCTTGTTTGATCTTTAATTTTTTCACGAGACGTTTTATACACATACCTGAGAAAAACTTACTACTGGTACTATTAATGATATTGTTGCGAATAAAATGTCCACAATAATAAATCCGTAATGTTTTAATTGAAAAAGAATGTTTCCATTTTTCCAAATGCGTTTTACTTCACTACTTTTCAATCAAATATTTTCAAGAATTCAGATCTACATGGATTGAAATTCACATGCAAATAAATACAATCTGAGCAGACATTATTTAATAGTGCTGACAACTCAAACCAAATATTTATACATTATTCATACATATCCATGACATATTATATTTATATATACCTATATATTATGAATTTGTATCAGATGCACGACTACCGAGTAATTACAGGAATTGAAAATACTATACAATACAATACTGTGAATAAGTGTCCTGTGTAAGTAAGTATTAACAACAATCTTCCAATCAGTGTAACGCAATGTATCACGGAACGACGAAACTTTCATTAAGAAATAAAATCATTTTTTAAGTTCTCTTTCGAAACATGTTTCAATCTCTTTCAAGGAAAAAAAAAAAAAAAAACAAAGAGGGACTTACTAATCGGAAANAGAATGACAAAGATCCGCAAGTAATTCGATCGGTAATCAATTGTTTGGTTAGTACAATGAGACATATAGTTACGTAATGAAGTAGTTTCCGAGGGGGGCGAGGAAAGAAGATTGCCGGCGAAGAACGGGCATGAGAAAATAACAAATCTTATCAAGAAGAAGGCAGGCATCACGGTACATCAACACCTTATTTCGATCAATTAACTGTGGATGGTAGTTTAGCGCCGAGGTACACGAGAGACGAGCCTCGTCCCTGAAGATGTACCGAGCTACCCCCGAGTGTTTGCCCCGACCTTCGAAGACCCCGCCTTTTGGCACGGGACGCGGAGGAAGAGGATGTAGTTAGCATCTCGCGAACGCAAGAGTGGTGCCTGGCGTGAGTGCGCGTGTAGGAGGATCTTTGAGAAACCCCTCCTTCCTCGTGGAAGTTTCTCCCTTCCTCCCGACCCACCTCCCCGTGGTTCTCGATTGGTTTCACCTCAGCCAGAGGAAACCGGTAGAGAAAGGGGAGGTGGAGATTCACTCTCTGTGAAAAGAGAGAGGGCATAAATCGGAGAGTGATGTTTCGATGATAAGCCACGAGGTGTAGTCGACTCGGGGGAGTTCTTTCTGATTCATCCGATGCCGCGTTCACACCACCGTGCTTTAAGCCTTGTCAGCGTACGGATCTCGAGGTGAGGACAAGTCCTGTTGACGAGAGGTGTGTGAGAGCTCGTCGACGATGTCGGCCAACCTCTGATATTCGCTCAGGAAATCTCGAAACCTCGGAACGTTGTAATGAGCGATCACGAAAGATAAGAATCCTACGAATCTCGGTTACCGATTTTCTTCTTTTTCTCCCTCTGCCCTCCCCTCACCTCCCCTCCCCCCCCACATCTTCCATGTGTTTCAACATTGACACACGATATACTTGCTCGCGTTGCACGTGTCGTCTCCGAATTGTTCTCCACGTATATATTGTTGCTGTTACTCGACCAAACCGGAAACCACGCTGTCGAACAACAGTAAAAGGAATTACAGAAGTGCTCTCCGTACGTGTTGCAACGTGTTTATGGTTACCAATTATGGAAACGCCGAGTGAATGTGATTAATCGTGCAATTCATCGGAACGAATTATGTAATTAAAAAGAAAAAAAAAAAAAAAAAAAAAACNAAATATCCGATTCCTCGTAATCGCAAGTGAGATCGAGTGGAAGTTGGAAGGCAAATTTTTCGGCAAATTTTTCGCCAAGCGAAAATTAAGCCTGTAAAAATACTTGTGGGGGAGAGGCTGTTGATGCAACTCGAGGATCGGTGAAAATGCAACGGCAACATGATCAACGACACGACATTACTACCGATTGTTGTTATCAACAATGGTCGTCTCATCACCAAAGTCATCATCATCATCACGCTCAACCCATAACGAACGTACCATCCCCAATGCAACAGATGGAAGGTACCTTTACCATTTTTTAACACACTGTCGACCGAAAATGGCAGAAGCTGATGAGTATGTAAAGTGAAATAATCTAAATATAACTTCAGTATACTTTATTCATGGCAGAATGAATTTTTCTATACTTCTCATATGTGTATTATATTTTGTCTCACTGTGATATATTTCAGTAATTTTTTCTCAGCAATGATACACAAGTTTTGCAAATTTGCCATTTTCGAGGTTCTAATTTATAACTGTCTACCGATAAATTATCAATGTCCACGTCGCTGCAATATATTTCGCATTATAGTTTGTAACACTAAAACCGCGACGAAAAGCTAAATATCAATAGAAGATAATTTTTCTTTTTTAAATGAAATGAACACGGTTGAAAGATTTCACAATGCAGAAACACGAGTCGACTGTTGATGGCCGGTCGACAATGTGTTAAATCAAGAACGTCATTGAAAAAAAAAAAAAAAAAAAAAAAAAAAAAAAAAAAAAAAAAAAAAAAAAAAAAAAANTTCTATAACTTCTTGTGTGTTATCCCAGCATGTTTGCAATCGGCGGGCAGAGTGAAACGATCCCGCAGCCCAAACTTGCCGAAGGCGTCGTTAACTCCGCACATCACGAGTTCATCGATTTCTTCGTCGATCTCTTCGTCGACTGTCGTTCAATCGCGCAACGACAGCAACAACAACAGTCACAATCACAGCGATCATCATCCAAGCGAGAATGGCGCGAATTCGACGGAGGAGATTAGCTCGAAGAGGCCTCTCCACCCGGCTCTCGTCGGCGCCGGAGCTGCATTGGAAGCGAAACCCCTTTGGGAAGAGTTTCATCAATTGGGAACGGAGATGATCGTGACCAAGGCTGGTAGAAGGATGTTCCCCACTTTTCAGGTTCGCCATTTTCGCACGTGAATTTACCTACTACGTAAGGCAATGATCCTACGGATCAATGAAGATCGTGCTGTGTAAGAGAATCTGAATCGTTATTTTACAGTGTCGATTTTTCGGTTTGGACCCTACTACTGATTATCTGCTAGTTATGGATTTCGTACCTTGCGATGACAAACGATACAGATACGCTTTTCACAGTAGCGCTTGGGTGGTCGCTGGTCGCGCGGATCCAGTCTCACCCCCAAGGATTCACGTACACCCTGACAGCCCTGCGAGCGGTGCTCACTGGATGAAGCAACCAGTTTCCTTCGACAAGCTGAAACTCACTAACAATCAACTAGACGACAACGGGCACGTAAGTGGCCACAACTTGCTTGTCCTTCTTTTACTTTTTCCTTTTTCATTTTGTTCTATTTTTTTCCTCTCGTGCTTTACTCTTAAGCTTTCGCTCGAGATGATGATACATACTCGGAGCGGTGCGAAGTCGTTTCGAAAGTGACGTGAAATAGAAGAAACACCTATGCCAATAAAGTAGAATGAGGGATGCAGGGGATGTCTCCGCGGAGATAGTGTCGCGTTCCATCTGCTTGTCGTTTACGGACGAGTTCGCCTTAATTGACCTGAGATACGAGCCTGTCCTCCTCGGAGAAATTACAACGGCGCTTACACCACAAATACGCAAAAAGTTTTACGAGATAATTCATCCCCCTGAATGTTTTCTTCTTTCGACGATTCATCTTTCTTTTTATTAATTAACGAGTCTCGACGATCGTGAAAAAATCTCTGACACTTTGCTCCCTCGAACAATTTCATCGGGTGCAAAACAATAAATCGGGCTTACGCAGCGCGACAATGAAGCACGGTTTCATTAGGAGCTATTATCGTCTTACGAGTAATTAGTAGTGGCAATTGTTTTAACACGTTGCTCCGATTTATGTCTTGTTGGCAGATGAAGCTTTATCGCTAACGAAACGGATCACATTCCCCCCTGCAAAATATTTTAAATACTTTAAAACGAGAGAAAATCGAGTAAGTAAATCATTCCATGCTGCGCGAACCACTGAACATTATTAGTTTAAGAATGTGATCGGTGTAAGTTTCACCTCTCGTCGAATTTCACGAATGATCCACGTTGTTATACATCTTCTGTTGTGTATAACGAATGGTCCATCTTGTTTACATCGTCTGTTGTCCACCCCGTATTTATTTTCTTTCTTCCATCGTCGCGAAGAACGGCAATAGAAACTATACTGCACGCAAAGTAACGTAAACATGTATAATATAAACTAAGCTGTGGAAGCCTGGGAAAAGAAGCCTGGTAAAACTTTGGTTGTGTTTATGACTCGCGTAAGAGAATTCTTCATTCGTGTAACGTAGAAAGCTATATCTCTAAGATTAAAACTAAATCTTCTTGGTTGTTTGACTTTCACTTTAAAAGTTAAATTGAAAAACTTGTAAACAGAAAATTGTCAAGCTATTTCATTTTCTATGTTATGAGGAACAGAGCTACACTGTTAATTAAAATGTTCTGTCAATCATATACTGAAAGAAGCTAAAGTTTTATCATTTTTTTCTATTAAAAATTGTTTAGGTATTATCCCCTTTAACAACTGTTGATAAAAGTATTTAAGGAATTCCAAGTACTTTACCATATCTTAAATGCTAGATAAGACATTTTAACTGTAGCTTTTTTTAACTCAGTTGCATATTTGTACATACACGGCGACTTAAATTACAATGTCTATTATCGATGTGTGTTTAACAACAACAATAAAACTAACGATGGACCCATTACCGAATCCTATATGATCAATCATATATAATTTGTGAAATTAATAAAGTATCAAAGTACAAAGTACAAATAATGCTTATTAATAAATATGTAGATGATTTTTGATTGAACCACTGCCTGGGGACGAGTTCGTGCAAATGAGTTAAAAGAGAAGTGTGATCATACGCGAGGGCAAAAGTCAGATTTGTGCAGCAGTAGTGTATTACATTTTCTAATTTGTAACCTCGAGAGATTCTTTTCTTCTCTGAACGCTCCGTTACTTTTCATTACTTGTCCTAATGCCACCTGCAGTTGGGGCCAAAAATAATCGTGCCTACGCATCCGTGCCAAATTCAACGTGTCAGGCACGTCCATTGCAAATGAAGTGTGCCTTGGAGTGTTGAGAAGCAGTATTGGCATACTGATATTAATCAGAATTTGATTCGTCAGTCGTTGATCAGCCGAGGGGGACACGGTGTGCGAGATCTTCACGTTGTAATATCATCCACCAGGCACACACAATGTCACAGCTCATCCTCTCGCAATTGATTTCCATCTGGTTGCTTTTAATTCTCATACATACATTTCAAAACGCGTACAATCACATCGTCGTTCAACGTGTTATTGTCGATTATCTCAAATGCAAGTCGATCGCGTCCGACAGCGTGTTCTAATGAAAATTTATCTGATTTGCGGCTTGGCTGCGGCCTAGCTAGAAAAGAAGGCTTGAAACTCATGGATTCATGTTTATCGGTGTTGTTTGGACGATGATCCTAGTGAAAAGAAGAAACAGAAGCAGCAAATCATTCGGCGGCCAGATGAGAATCGAGGGATGGTAGAATTATATGTCTCTGATTTTCCTGAAAGCGTTTTCAGAAAACAGAAAGGAGAGACGAGGGCTCTTTAGCTCGTGTGTTCCGCGTTTCGAGAAATTTATTGCGTTTCGCGCGGAAAGAATTCTGACTCGCGGCGAGGGGGTTGACCCCTCTTCTTTGCACGCGCTATGGCACAGTTTGTTCCTTTAATTGCGCTCGGAAAGACGTGCCACCGGGTTTTATAAAAAAAGCTGGAATCCAGCGTTGAAACGCTTAACGACCTTCAGTTTCTTAATTGGCGCCCCCTTTGTGTTTCCACAACGCTCACGGCAGAGAGAGAACGTTCGACGAAAAGAGCCTCAACGACGAGCTAGTGAAAATTATATAGGAAATCATCCTGGCTCTCGAGTGAAATATTTTAAACGAGAGTGAACGAAGAACGTCTGAAGAAGATTTGGTTACAATGGTAACCAAAATCGCACTTTGGTCGCCAGCATCGGGCCACACGCATACACGCATTCTGTATATATTGTGAGGATGACTCTTCTTCTTCTTCTTCTTCTTCTTTCCTCGTTTCGCTCCCCCTCCCCTACCCTCCGCACTCCTTTTTCCGTGTATTCAAAGAAACACATGCCCTAGCATATGCCAGTGTGTGCGAGAGGAAGGACGAAGGTGTCGGATTGCCAGAGAAAATCGGGGGTTAGTTTTTACACTAATTAGTCACCGAGTCTCTCGTGGCTGTCAAACATTGTGACCGCTGCTGGTGTCCTTTTTCTATGAGGAACATCCTCACATGTGTCTTTTTTTCTCTCTCTCTCTCTCTCTCTCTCTCTTCTTATCCCTTAATCCGCAATCGTCTTATCCACAATAATCTATCAATAATAATAATAATCGTGCAAATCATAGAAATTGTGTTGAGAAAACCTGATCCTTTTTCTATGAGGAACATCCTCACATGTGTCTTTTTTTTTCTCTCTCTCTCTCTCTCTCTCTCTTCTTATCCCTTAATCCGCAATCGTCTTATCCACAATAATCTATCAATAATAATAATAATCGTGCAAATCATAGAAATTGTGTTGACATAAATCTGATCGCAGAAAGACTCGAGATCTGTCTATCAATTTACCTGGGAGTTTGTATTCAACTGTTCATTTAAATTCCCATATGGAATGGCGATCGATTTTGTAACATTTCATACTTTGCAGATAATCCTGAACTCGATGCATCGGTATCAACCGCGGTGTCACGTTGTGGTGGCACCTTCGCCGCCAGGTTCAGCGCCCGATCCACGCACGGAGAATTTCAAAACGTTCACGTTCCCGGAGACGCGGTTCACCGCGGTTACGGCTTATCAAAATCATCGTATCACCCAGCTGAAGATCGCTAGCAATCCATTCGCCAAGGGTTTCCGCGACTGTGAGTCGGACGAGTGCGACTCTGTCGCGGTGACGAGCATGCAGAATCCTGCGAAGAGGCCTGCAACAGGGAGCACCAGCGTTCTGACGTCGAACTACGTGAACACGATACCCACCGTGCAGATTCCAAGCATAACCAGCCAGGAGCATCATCAGTTTTATGGCACAACCGCGGCTGCACCATGGACTTATCCTGGACACCATGGGCAACCAACAGCGCACATGAACTCCGTCCACTATCCTGCGCATCCTCATCATCCTCACACTGGACCGTCGCTGTACGGACCACGGTAACTCGGATCTCTCTCTCTCTCTCTCTCTCTCTTTTATTCGGGAATTCTCACAAACAATTTGGATGAAATTGTGATTTTGATTGACGGGAGTAGATTTTTTTTTTTTTTTTTGNTGTTGACCGAGGAATTTTTTTGTAGAAACGCGACTTTAGACCTAAAAGTGACAAAAAATAAGTTGTGTAAGTCACTTAAATAACACTTCCCACAAACTGAGAATTTCGGAAAATTCCAATTCAAATATCGTTTAGTGGGCACAATCAAACTGTATAGTATCCAGTTATCAATTAATCAGAAGACGGTACCCGGTCAATAATGTATTAAAGAATTGTTCGGTGGAAATATTTATCAGTATAATTATATATATTCGACGCCAAAGTTAATATATGTAACAACATGATAGAAGATAAGTGTTTCACACAGTACAAGTTTAAAAACCGTGCCTTAATAACATAAGAAACAAAGTTATATATGCCAAAGATGATGCCAATTAATTTGTTTAAATATTGTCACACAAGTTATATATACCTATATTTGTGTAAGTAAGATATAAAGAAAAATTGTGACTTGAGAACAATGAGTGATGTATGATCCATATTTTTTCTCGACGCAGGATCCTTAGGTAAATGTTAAGTCGTTGTTTTTATATTAAACCTTGCTCGTTATTTATTAAAAGAAAAAAAAAAAAAAAAAAAAAAAAAAAAAAAANCACTTGACATTGAATGATATATTTAATTTACTTTAAAATACATAAGATTCATAAAGAATGTCCTTGTGTTAATTGATGATTTACTGAAGGATCTTGCAGAAGTGTAGGAGAAAGTATCCACAGAGTTTCCACTGGGTGTTTCACGATGATCAAATCGCGTGATACAAATCAGTTGGTGTCGTAGGTCCGTAGCGGGCTGGTCGAAAAAGAAAGTGCCTTTTGTAGGAGCAAAGTGCATCTATTTATACAGGGTGTCTGAAATGCCAAACGAGCCTAAAACGCTCTCGAGCCAAGGCGGGCAAGTAAACGCACCGTGACAACCCATGAGAGAGCTTAAGGCTACTAAGTGCCTTAATAAATTATTCTTCAAGTATTCTGTATACTTATTGTGTTTCGAAACTTTCTTGTCTTCTTATGTTACACAACGTATCCGATAGAGGAGAATGAATAGTTTATGAAGTAAACGAGAGAACCTCAGAAATCACGAGCACTTGAGTGCTCAGAAGTCAACTCATTTTACAACCTTCTACGAATTCCCTTTCCTCTCGCGATCCAGTCCGACTTATTCCCTTCGAATTATCCCCCAAATCTCGGGGGAAATTCTCATTCAAATAGCCATTCAAAATTGTTCTAAGCTAAACGTTCATTTAAATATGCATACGCTGTGGCGCGTGCTTGCACAATTTGACTGCCAGGACTGTTGGAAATGACAAACTAAAATGCCAACAAAGCAAAGTAACATAGAATTCGAGCATACGAGCGTCTCCAGTCTGACAGTTTCTAAGTGTAGAAAAACGGACGGACCGACATGCACTATGATTGATGGTGACGCTCGAGAACCTCGTTGTGTAAACATATCATATACTGTATATCCTTAATGACTCTTGGTGAGCATCTCTTCCCTCTCTTGCATTCACGAGACGTTCCGCGGTCATTCATGATCCGCGCGTGTTAATTTCAAATGAAGATAATACTTTCTAAATCGTCGGCCATTCCACCAGTNTTTGAAATGAATGATTTGATTTCTGATTTGAATGATTTGATTTCTAAATCGTCGGCCATTCCACCAGTTTTGTCACTCCTTGTTGAAGAATGGGCAGACGAAGTTCTAAATATCTTTCGACACTTTCTTTCGACTCGTGGGATGAAGAGTAGAAGAGACAGAAGGAATCTCATGTATTGAGGCGCAACTGGTGCAAGTATAGACTTTTCGTCTACAGAGAGACGGCGTTTATCGGTGACGCGTGACGGCGCCGGTAATAAAAACGCCGTCCGTCGGCCTAACCTCGCTGATTCTTTCATCTTCCTCGTAGGTACTAGTCCTACCCTGGTGGAAGTTAACCCTTGACCCTAACAGGAGGAGTTAGGTGACACTGCGTTGCTGGTGGCAAATTCTCTTCGCTGGAACCAGCTGTTGCCGGAGATATCTATACTTCACTCACAGAGACACTTAAAGATGGAACGCCTTTCTCGATAAGCGGCACTACTCCGGCGACGACAATTCATCTAGAAAGGGGTCGTAGAGTAAACGGAGCAGTAGAGAGACAGCAAAATTGAAATGGGAAAAGTGTGTATGAATAATAACTTTGCAATACTCGACGTGAATCCTGGTGGTATGTTCTTTCTTTAGAAAAAGAATAAGCGCGCTCGAAGTATGCTAGTGTGTGTATGTTTCCTCGCCCACCCAAATACGGGTTCCCTTTCCGCGTACTCGTTGAAAATGATATTCCGTATAAGATGGAACGGCAGGTTCCACAACGGCTGGAAAGAAGGAGAGCAAAGTGACAGATGGAGGAGAGCAATTGCTTATAATAAATTTCACTAATTTTCCGCTGGTAGCCTGTTGGCCTCGGATCAAAGACCGACAAATGAATCGCTCGGTAGATAGAAACTCGGGAGAAGAAAAAGGCGAGAAATAGGAAGAAAAAGCGAGGGAGTGCGTGCATCCGTAAACCGAAACATCTTGCGGCTGAGGTCTTGCGTTATTCCACGGCCTATGAATCCGTCATCGCTGGCTACCAGAAGGAGTGTATACCGCGTATATACGTGTGACGACGACTGCCAGGGCTTTTATAGTTTCCACAGCAGGTTTGATACAACCGAACGGTTTTTTTTAAAAGCCATCGACGAAGGCTGTGCCCAGTTCCAGCCAGCCAGCCAGCCGACGGCGCGCAAAATAAACAGATGATGGAAACTACTACCTGGAAGAATGTAGATCAACGAGCAGCCAAGCTTTCTTTCCCTATTGGTTTTTCCACAAGATGGTAGAAACTGATGTGATTGAGACACAACTGTGATTGTAAGATTTCTCTCTCCTCGAGCACAACAATGGAGGGAATAAAAAAAAAAAGCCTCTTTTTACAGACTTTACTTTTTACTTTCGCGAAGACAGAAGGAGGAATATTTGTTATTTCGAGGAATAGGGAGAGGCTTCTCGGCTTTTCGATGCGAAGCTCTCTGAAAAGATGAGAGGCGTGCGTAGATCTAGCGTGTCTCGTATACGATGATGGCATATACGACGAGCAGAAGTTCATATCCTGCGGTACCAGCCACACGAATATGGCCGCAATGACAGATTTACAGATTCCAGCCATCGGGCCTGCTCGCTTCTTCGGGATTCTCTAAAGCATATACGTTCAGAGAGCGAGAGACGTGTGCCTTGGATGGCCCGAGTGCGCGTCAAATCGCACCTCGACTGTTTACGCTTTACGTCTGCAACCTTCGTCTCTGTCTACTTCTTAAATCTCTTCGTCGTCACCGCCCCTCCTTTCACTGCATCTGCGTTTTATTTAAGCATTGAATTAATTTCGAAAGACGTGGGCCAATGGCTCTCGCATTCTTTTCTCTTTCCCTCTTTTCTTTCGATCAGTTTTTTTCAAACACATTATATTAAATTTATTTTTCAAATATATTTTTTTTTATTATATCTATATAATTTATACTGCATTGATGACAATGCTTCCAACGTGTTTTGTAGTTGTACATTTCAACGTCTTCTTATTATCAGCATCGTCTTCTTTTATAAATCTATGTGTATTTGTTTACATATGCGTTTTTTTTTTTGTTTGCTTCCAATAAGCAAATTTTTGTAAATTTTTTTTTTTTTGAAAAATTTGTTGCACGTGTTCTTCAATTTTTCAAAATGGCGTCGCAACGCCTGCAGCGTCGTTGCCAAGTGAACAATTTTATAAATCTAAAATGGCAAAACTACGTTACGATAGCTATTAGAATTAAAGCTGAACTGAATATAACGCATAATTGACGTTGAAAAAGTAACGAGCTTACTCGTTAGCTTGTATTCCAGTCTTAACCACGCAACAATAAAATCGACCGTTTGTCGACTCATCCTTCTTAATTGCACGACGACAGGTGACTTGGAACAAATATGATTTAAAATTGGATTTCATCGTAGATATCAACTTCGTGTGCCAAAATTTGCAAACGTTCCTGTTCCTGTTCCTTTTCCTTGACACACGTTTCGGTTGCCACTCTTGACGCCTCCATGATGGAAGTGGATTTTATGTAGAAACACGCACGATAGGAGAGAACAGGAAGAAAGACGGACATATCTGTTAACGCCATGAAAACTGTCCAAGCAAGCGAAGTATCCGAAGACAGACACTGACCGTGAACTGGCGGGACCTAAAAGAAGTTTACCTTATGTCGTAAATAGAGGGACGTCTTTCTTACGTACGAAGTTGACAGAAGACCACGTGCTGCTCCACAATCTGCTCGAATTTTATGCTAAAGCTTACGTTATTATTTTGTGGCCGATACCTCGAATATACATGTATGCGTATACATACATATATATTCTATTTATAACGTAACGCAACAAAATCGTGATCAATTAGATGTTGCTCGAACGAAATAAACGAGCTACTTTCACGCGAGTTCTTCTCCCCGAGCAGCAAACGTTCGATACTTTCGCAGTTCTGCGAAAAGGAGAAGAAAAGAAGATACGCGTGAGACGACGGGGCTCAAAAGAGTTTTCGCTGTAACATAGTCGGCAGGCATATCCTATCTCGCCGCTGGAATCCTCATATGTCTTTCATCGTGCCTTTCCAACACCTCAGTGCCTCTCGGATCATTTTGCTCGGTCTCTCTTCCTCTTTTCTCCCCGAGAGTCCATGTCTCAAGCGGCAGCAATACGAGAAGGCAATCATATCCCATCCCACTGTCCCAGCTCGACCAAAATATCACTTCGACTACTTACTGAGACTACTTAGCCAAGACCAGGACCGTATTTTCGCGGCGTGTCGATCACCCCGTCCAACGTCTATCTATGCATAATTTTCACGCATTTTCACGCACCATGCGACGACGTTGAATAATTCGGATCCACGTACCCTCGTTTCCTAGTTATGGACGCGAGATCGCGACATTTCTCAATGCGCACCATGCGCACTCACACATCGAAGTTTTCACCGTTAAACTCGCATAAAATACATATTGAAATGAACAACTTGTTTCAAGAACATTGCACAAGAGCATCGTTTGTTGGTTTTATTTGAAATAGTCGAGAAAAGAAGAAAACCTATTTCACCTATGTCGCTTCACGTTACAGCGATTAGTTCTTAATTTATCTTCTGATTTAGTTTCCTTCGTTTCTCATTTCGCGCAAATAAACGCGGCGTGCGTTGAATCTTTTCAATTCAAATAGGAAAATCAATTCAAC
>NIPQ01092738.1:12179-28147 GCA_002806875.1 Lepidotrigona ventralis hoosana
AAAAAAAAAAAAAAAAAAAAAAAAAAAAAACGCGATTATAATGGATTGTTTCTCCGAGTCGATTCTCCGAAACTGTTAACGCCGACCAATTAATTGCAGAACTACTTTGGCGACGCTTGGAACGTTTTCGACTTCATTATCGTTCTTGGAAGTTTCATCGACATCGTCTATTCCGAGGTCAATGTACGTTGCTCCAACAGTTCTCTTCACCACCGCGTGAACATTCGTTGGGTCGTTCGAACGAAGTTTGCAGCCGAAGGATCGTTGCAAACGATTTTCGAACGAGCCAGTCGAGTTACTCTTCGAACGTTAACCTATGAAATTCCGTGTTTTTCATTTTTTTCTTTTCAGCCTGGCTCCACCATCATCTCCATCAATTTCTTTCGGCTGTTCCGTGTGATGCGACTGGTGAAGTTGCTGAGCAGAGGCGAGGGCATCAGAACGCTGCTCTGGACTTTTATCAAGTCCTTCCAAGCTCTGCCATACGTAGCTCTGTTGATTATAATGCTGTTTTTTATTTACGCTGTGATAGGCATGCAGGTGAGTGATTATTCGGAATGGACAGCTATTTTTTTTGCCGGTTATATAACAATGCTATGCCTTTTTTTTTCTTATTTTCACTCATAGAATCTATTCGTGAAANAGCAGAGGCGAGGGCATCAGAACGCTGCTCTGGACTTTTATCAAGTCCTTCCAAGCTCTGCCATACGTAGCTCTGTTGATTATAATGCTGTTTTTTATTTACGCTGTGATAGGCATGCAGGTGAGTGATTATTCGGAATGGACAGCTATTTTTTTTGCCGGTTATATAACAATGCTATGCCTTTTTTTTTCTTATTTTCACTCATAGAATCTATTCGTGAAAGTAGGGACACCCTGTATATACATGCTGGAGCGTCGTTAGATTTTCAACACGTTATTATATCATGCTATATAGCTTTGCATGATTTAAAATTTAAGAAATAACAGAGATAATAATTATCTCAGGAAAGTAAACAATTTATTGTGTAATATAATTATTATCAAGAAAAACCTGTTTGTCAGGTATTGTAATATAATTATTATCAAGATGTAATATAATTATTATCAAGGAAAACTTGCTTGTCAGGTATTTGGAAAATATTAGAATATAATTACTATCAAGATATAATATCGTAATATAATTATTCTCAAGATATATTATAATATAATTATTATCAACTTATTATAATAATATTATTATAAAACCTATTTGTCAGGTATTTGAAAAATATTGTAATATAAGTACTATCAAGGTGTAATATTGTAATATAATTATTATAAAGAAAAATCTGTTTGTCCAGGTATTTGGAAAAATTGCAATCGACGACAAAAACCTATTTGTCAGGTATTTGAAAAATATTGTAATATAAGTACTATCAAGGTGTAATATTGTAATATAATTATTATAAAGAAAAATCTGTTTGTCCAGGTATTTGGAAAAATTGCAATCGACGACGACACGTCGATAGACCGGAACAACAATTTTCAATCATTTCCTCAAGCGGTGTTGGTCCTGTTTCGATCGGCTACAGGTACGTGCTCGTTCAAACCTTCGATCAGATAAGTAAACGTTCTTGACACTTTTCCCTGGCGGGATATTTGAACTGACAACAAATATGTATTACTTATTAGTAACTATTGTTACAGAAGTTTTATAAGTAATTGCACAATTTTATTATTTTAACACTATAACAATCGGACCCGTCAATTTGTCTCATTTCATACTTTCACAAGCGTTTTTTACAAGCGATACTGTTAGTCAAAATTAATATTAAGTTCTGTCTGAACAAAGAAACACAAACGTATGAATTTATTTATTTTCATTATCGTTTAAATTAATGTAGAATATAATTTGTTCTAGTGTTGATAGACACGTTCGTTTATTTATTTATGTCAATATAAAGTTCTGTCTGAACAAAGAAACACAAACGTATGAATTTATTTATTTTCATTATCGTTTAAATTAATGTAGAATATAATTTGTTCTAGTGTTGATAGACACGTTCGTTTATTTATTTATGTCAATATCTTTTTGAAACAAACAAAAGTCAAGTATATCACGGTTATTGCATTAAATCAACGATTTACACGTCACAGGCGAAGCTTGGCAGGAAATAATGATGGACTGTTCGGCGCAGCCTGGCAAAGTGAAATGCATTTTTGAAACAAACAAAAGTCAAGTATATCACGGTTATTGCATTAAATCAACGATTTACACGTCACAGGCGAAGCTTGGCAGGAAATAATGATGGACTGTTCGGCGCAGCCTGGCAAAGTGAAATGCGATCCGCACAGCGACGAAGCAAAGAATTCAACTGGTTGCGGATCCGACATTGCATTTCCCTACTTTATATCTTTCTACGTTTTATGCTCGTTCCTCGTGAGTAACCAAACAACTTGCAGCAACGCGCAACCAGTGTCGGGCCATCGAGATTAATCGTTCTAATCATTGTGAGATTTAATCATTGTAAAATTAGGGGCAACTGTAACACGTATGATCTTTGATCGAGTCCTAAATATTTCTCGAACAGCGTGAAATACAGATTTACTAATAATTACAAAGAATCGTGATTGAGAGAGAGAGAGAGAAACAGAAAAATTTCAAATCAAGATAATACAGAGGAAATGTTAATCTGAAAAATACGATGGCCTGAGACTTTTGCACGCTACTATAATTCTAGCCAACGCGATGATCGAAAGTTTGAAAATTTCCTCGTTGTCCGTTTTCCAGATCATCAATCTATTCGTCGCTGTGATCATGGACAATTTCGATTATCTGACGAGGGATTGGTCGATCCTTGGTCCTCACCATTTGGACGAGTTTATTCGTCTGTGGTCCGAGTACGATCCCGATGCGAAAGGTCGTATCAAGCATCTGGACGTGGTGACTCTTCTGCGAAAGATTTCACCGCCGTTGGGCTTCGGTAAACTCTGTCCCCATCGTGTCGCGTGTAAAGTTGGTACCTCTTCTTCTTCCCCATCTTTCCCCGTCAGGTGCACCAACGTTCCTCTCTGAGCTGCTGAAATTTTTCAGAGGCTTGTCTCGATGAACATGCCGTTGAACAGCGACGGCACGGTCCTGTTCAACGCGACGTTGTTCGCCGTGGTGAGGACGTCGCTGCGAATCAAGACCGAGGGGAACATCGACGACGCAAACGCCGAGCTGAGGGCCGTGATTAAGAAAATTTGGAAGAGGACCAGCCCGAAGCTTCTGGATCAAGTGGTTCCGCCACCCGGAGGTACCTACAAGTGGTTCCTTTCTCTCTCTCTCTCTCTCTCTCTCTCCCCGCGTCGAATTAATTTGAGGTAATTTCTCCCAGGCGACGACGAAGTAACCGTTGGCAAATTCTACGCGACCTTCTTGATCCAGGACTACTTCAGGAGATTTAAAAAGCGTAAAGAGCAAGAAATGAAGGATGGCGACAAGGAGTGTCACAACACCGTTACGCTTCAGGTAGTATTTACAGCAAATACAGTATATATACACTATATATACAGTATATATATATATATACAGAGAATATAAAAATATATATAGACTATATAGAGTATAATAGAGTATAAAAGTAAGAATAGAGTATTATAGAGTATATATAGAGTGTGTATATATATATATATATATATATATATACAGAAATATAGAAGTATATATAGACTAGAAGTATATATAGAATATAAAAGTATATATAGACTATATAAAGTATAATAGAATAGAGTATAATAGAGTATAAGAATAAGAATAGAGTATAATAGAGTATATGAGAATATAGAGTATATATAAAAAAAATATATATATATAGAGAGAGAGAATATAGAAGTATATATAGACTAGAAAATATACTATATATATAGATAGATAGATAGATAGATACTTGTAAAGTGGTGAGCACACGTACAAATTTGAATATAATTTATATAAACTTCAATACATCATGGATATCCATAAGTAATGTCGCTTTTCGATACTGTACAAAATTTCATTTTATTCAAGAGTTAATACAGTTTTAACAGACTAAGTGTACTTGTTTAACTAGAATATTTAAGTGTCAATACTTGTTCAACTAGAATGCTTGTTTAACTAGTTTATGTTAAGTTATTGTCACTTTATAGACAATAGTTGGCAATGTTTATTAAATTTGAAGAAAACGATATTACTTATGGGTACTCATGATAGTTTATATCGAAATCGAACTGGCGATATATGACTCGAGAGAAAATTCGATATTTCGTTGAAGGCTGGTCTGAGGACTTTACACGAAGCTGGGCCCGAGCTGAAGAGAGCCATTTCCGGAAACTTGGAAGAGCTCCTCGACGACAATCCGGAACCTATGCACAGGGTAATCGATACTCGCGTGAATAAAATAAACTTTGCCTCCATGCTCCAACTTTGAATTTAATCAAACTTCTTTTTTGTTGCCCCTACAGAGGAATCATTCGTTATTCGGCAGCGTCTGGTCGAGTATGAGGAAAGGGCACCACGGTTTCAACCGAGCCAGATCGCTCAAGGTGAATTCCACGACCCTCAAGGTAAATGTCCAGAGGGCTAACCTTGATTTAATTCGATACACGGAACAATGTACAGTGAAGGATACAACAGTGAAAAATTAAAATTATAAAAGTGACATAATTTTGTAAAAGAAAGATATGCTTTTAAAGCATTCAATCTTCCTTTACAAAGTTGCATCAGTCTGAATTATCAACAATTTTCCCTTGGTGCAGTTCGGTATAGTTATGCTCTTCACTAGATGTGATACTTTTTATAAGAATGATTTAAAAGAAGAGACTAAAAGATGAAAAATACCCCTGTTGTTTGAATATTTGCAGGCTTCCCCGACAAATTCCATAGACTTCCTGCCATACTCGTCGCTTCAAAGAGGAAGCGGCCACGACCCGGCGAACCAAATCACCGCGAGGTCCCATCAAGTTGTGCCAAACGTAGCGGGGTTAGTGTTTTTTTTTTTTTTTTTAGATTACAATTGAAAGAGGTGGCAACGAAATATCTGTGGTGTAAGGTTTCTAGCGGTTTGAGCGACAGCGCGATGAATCAAATGGGAATCGTGCCCAAGCTCACGGGTATCGAGGAGAACATCCCGCTGAGGCCGTTTCCCATGTTTGGAAATCCCGTCCAGCAACAATTCTATCATCACGCCCCTTACAAAGTACTCGAGTAAGTAGATAATAATCGTTGGCTGATTGGCGGCAATTATCATCGATCGGGTCTAGATGTAACATCTAAATGCGTGCGTTCGTACGTACGTACGTAATTGGTGGTTAGAAATTGCTTAGAAAAAGCGGTCGGGTCGCGTGGCAAATTAGAAAATCTGGGGAACGAGAGAGAAACCGACGTGATCTTCCTAGTGATGATCGGTGAATTGTACGTTTCAGCGGTCCAGGTAGCGGTAATTATCTTCATCCGAATAGCGAATATGGTAAGAGACGTTAGGGCTATGGGAGTCGATATAGTTTGCTTTTTTTACTCTTGATCGAATAGCATTTCTCGCTTGCGCGCTTGCATGCGTAACCACTAACCACCCGGGGCTCGACGATCATCGCCGAGTTTGCTGGAACGCGCCCGAACGTGTGTGTGTGTGTGTGCGTGTGTGTACGCGCGTGAGAAAGTTATTAACCCTTTCGCTACGGCAAACTTTGATGAACGTGCCGTAGAAGTTCGATCGAAATTTTTCAGCGTGCATTTCTCTCAGAAAGTATATTGAAATAATCAAAATACTTATTACACTGTATTAAATGCAATAGCTGCCTCTTAAGCATCCACAGTTGGGACTGAAAGAAAGAGTGGGGGTGGTCGTTAACTGTTTTACCGACAGCTGGCACGTGCGACGAATTCCAGTATTGGTTTACATTTATGTGAAGAAATTTAATATTTGAACATTTTATTTAAACCGAAATACACTCAAGCTATTTTCGATTTAATGCAATAATTACCAAATGATTGCAATTCATCTAAATTTCTCGAAAATTTATTGAAATTCTTATAAAAGTGGTTGTTGATTGATAATTGAATAGAATAGTAAATTAACAATACACATAGTTCTATAATCATATTAATACATATAAATTGAATTTGTATATATTTGTATAGTGTCATTGTGTAAATTTTGTGGACAAAATGCACTTAGGCAACACAGTGTAAAAATGATTCAAAACACTGAAGAGCTGACTAGATGATACAGTGGTATGGTATTAAAGGAAAAAATAAAAAGCATATCGTATCACTATTTATTAATAATAAATTTTCCAAAAAAAAACTTTAGTAAGCAGACAAAACATTGTATATATATATGTATTTTTTCTTTTTGTAATTCACTATTTAACATCTGTGCTGCATATCTATTTGTTTTAACATTTTAACTATCGCGTCCTAATAATCATCCGTCAATGTTAGATTGAATAAATCTATTACAGTGGGATTTTCTCCTAATTTTTCCAAAAATAAAGGGTTTATATCGTGATGTTTTCCGTGAAGATAAAACTTTTTGGATCATTATCTTTGGGAACCCAATTGCAATCATTAGCACCTTTGGGAACCCCCAACTAAGGGGGGTTAGGTTAAAGGTACTAGATTAGTACCTTTGGGAACCCCCAACTAAGGGGGGTTAGGTTAAAGGTACTAGATTAGTACCTTTGGGAACCCAATTGCAATCATTGGCGTTATTTTTACTCGTTAAAGATTCATTTGTTTTTATCGCATCCTCGTTATCAGAATCTTCGGAAGATGTACGTCTAAAATGTTTTTTCTGTCTTTGAAAAAAAATCTGTCCATCGTTGCACTTTTCAAAATTATTTTTACGTTTGCCCATGCTTAATTACAAACAAAATTATTTCTAGGAATTAATTAAAACGGTGAAAGAATTTCGTAATTATATAGAATAATTATTATTCGAAATCAATCGCAATAGAAGCGTTATCCCAACTATAACACGTTAATGCGTATTATTACTACTACACTGACTCGTTATTCCACGAGTTAATATAAATTTTGCTTCACTTTGATCAATATGTGTCCAAAACAATCAAAATATCGATGTCACGTATCGTTTCAGTCCCAATTCCAAAAATTGGAATAGCGACGGACGCTTAAGTGGGCACTACTGTATCATTCATTTATTCGTATTCCGTATTGAATTGCCAGTGCACGTGCTAAAAATTTAACAGTAACTTTGAGCTTTATTTCGTATAGTATATACCTAACAATCTAGTAAAGCGTGGTACAATTCGAAACATGTTACATTTTCTACACGCTACACACTCGCGCCTTGCATTCTCCCGAAATGTTGTATCGTTCACGTATGCATGACGGAAAAGGCTCGTCGTCGGTATTTTTACCTTTCGATTTATGCCCTACTCGAGCCTTCATCTTTGTGAAATTTGTCTCGTTATAAATACGAGTGCCGCCTCTGGCCTTGATGATTGATTCGAGCAATTCGCGAAGCTAGCGCCAGTAGAGACGCCTCTCGTTTCAGCGGCGCCTGACCGAACTAACCGAGTCAAGCGCCTATGGGCGCCAACTTGAATCTTCCCTTTTCGAAGGAAAAGAAAACTTTAAAAGCTACCTTGGCCAGTAGCCAAAGGGTTAAAACGTAGTCACCTCGCTAGCTCGATCGTCGCGCAATAAAATGCATGCACCTCGTGGCTGATGGAACGATGACATAGGATAATGAAATAGGTATTAGCTATTGTTGAACGCGCGTCGGTACTCGGTGGTGACTCGGCGATATCGGCGAGTAGCTGGCTAAATGAAAAGAGGGGTTAAGGGAAGGGACGGGGATGATGATCGGTCGAAAAACGCGGCGAAGACGACGACACTATTCCCGCGCCGACAGGTCGTCGAACATTCGCCAGTAACTAACTAAGAGAGTGGTTTTTGCCGGTTCTTTGGTGTTGCCCGTGTCGCGCGGTGCGTCCGACGCGCGTCGACCTCGTCGCGGCTGCTCGACGCAGTCTTCAGGACGGAATCGAGCGGCAGCTGACGCCACCGACGCCACCACCCCGAAGGAACCCACCCCCGTCCATTGATCCGAGCACCGGCACCCTGCACACTGTGCAAATCTCGTCCGGCAAGTCCGCCAGCGCAACCACGTCGATCGCCACGTGCACGAACACGTCCACCGCTACGACCAGCCCGAGCCTCGGCTCGTCCTCCAACGGGGCACGATGTTACGCGACCAGAGGCTGCTGCGTCGATTGTGCCGTCTGGAATAATCACGGTACGATTTATACTTTCTCTCTCTCTCTCTCTTTCTTTCTCTCTACATCTGTCTCTATCTCTGTCTCTTTCTATTTCTCTTCTACGATATACACCCGTCCCTCCATTTACGCTTTTCCATTTTTCCACGCGAGTGAAGTCTCTTCTCACGCGACCAGAAGATATATCTTCGAGGAACCTCATGATGTTTGTTTTCTACCGGCGAGATTTAAACACCTCAAGTTTATGAAAACTTCGAAAGAGAAGAAAGAATGGAGAGAATGCAGACAAATGGTCTGAAAAGAATTAACACTAACCCTTTGCCCTCGACGAACTTTTCTTGTAACATCTACCAGGTTAGGTTTAGGTTAGGTTACGTTTTGGGAGGTGGAGATAGCTCAGTCGGTAGAACATCAGGCTCTCAATCTGAGGGTCCAGGGTTCGAGGCCCCCTGTTCGGGCAAAAAAAAAAAAACAAAAACAAAAGACATTGTCCTTTAGGACAACAGCACGGGAGAGCTCTGCGTGTATAAAAAGCTCCCGGAGCTCTCCCAACGTGCGGAGGACGGCCATCGTGGACGTAACTACCTGGGTCTTCCCTTAAAAGACTCAGGTGTTTTATCAAGATTTCCTCTACGTAAAAAAAAAAGGTTAGGTTAGGTTTAGGTTTAGGTTAGGTTAGATTAGGTTATAAATAATCAACTCTAATGGTACTTAACACGAAATTTTGTTGATTATATCTTTCCAACGTGTGATGTCGTTTCAAATTTAAAGTGTATTGCTAAAGTTTGCTGGAACAAGTGTAATGTACAAGAGTTAATAGTAACATCCTCCGCCATTTTTAAAATTTTTTTTCATAAAGAAGCAACAAGAAATCTCAATCTATGCGAATTATTTCTTTCGTTTCTTCTTACGTCGTTGTTCTTCAGATATCGTACTATTATACATCGCATCATTCAACACCAAATTCGTTCGTCAATACCAAAGACACGTTCATTGTAATGATCAGCAAATTAGATGGTGGACAGTCGGGTGCAAAGGGTTAACAATGGAAATGAAGTCGAACTTGCAAACATAATGAATTTGTGCGAATTGAAAAGACACCGAGTACAATTTACTTTTGTTTTCTGAAATGTCACCATCATCATCATTATTATTATTATTTTTTTGGTTAACCCGATGTGAAATAAATACGTACTTTTATAACCTTCACAACAGCTTTCCTTTCCAACATTTCGTTTTTTCTTTCGTGCCGAGAGACTCCATTCGCGCGTAAACGGAGGGACGGATACGTACGTTCGTTTGGAAAAAGAGGAGAGGACAGTTCATCGATCGATCGGGAACGATTAGTTTCTCTTGTCCGGGTGACAGTCGTTACGATTTTTTTCCCCACGACTCTTTTGCCAGTGGTCGAGCAAACTCGAATGAAAGAATAGGCTAGAAAGATCGTAACGAAGATTCTCGAGAGTAATAAGAAACAAGGAAAAAATACGGTATGGTTGGAACACTGCAGCCATAGATCGCGAGGATGGAGACTGGTCGGTGACGAGCGAGTATAGCGAGTCCGGCGTGTCGGCGAGTTCAGAAAGTTCGGAGAGTTTAGGAGGATCCGATGGTTCCGGAGGATCCAGCTGGAGCAACTCGGAGAAGGTCGTCGGAGCACGTCGTCGCGGAGGCTCACTGTTGACGGTGGCGTCGCTGTGCCGCGTGCGGGGCCGCCGTGTCGGCAAATCGGCACCGTCCAGTTTCCGAAACCGCGCCGCCTGCGACAAGAGCGGCGGCGAAGGCGCTGCCAAAGGTGACGAGGGGGCCCAAGGAGGCGCTGGCCAGGGAGGCGGTGGACAGTCGAGCAGCTCGACGACGCCCGGATTCGCGCGCAGCGTCGCCAACGGCCTCAAGCTCGCCCAGACCCAGGCAATCGCTGTCGCTGGCTTCCTCGCCGACGTCGACTCGCGGCACGATCGCGTCTGCGCCTCCTGTCTCTCGCATCGGGCCTCTTACCACGGCAGAGGTGACTAATCCTCCACTGATACACACCAATGCTCCACTCTCTCATTCTCGCGCGCGATTCTTCTCACTGCCCTCCATATTCAATATCGACCAATGTCGAGATCCAGTATTGTCGCTCGATAAGGAAGAAACCTCCCTCGGTAATCGTTTTCAATTGGATTCGAGTTTCCCGAGTCGGAAAAATTTTATTCTACTTTTGATTTTTAGCTAAATTCAAGTATAAATTTAATATATATATACATATATATATATATATATATATATATATGTATTCAAGTGTAAATTTTCAAACTCGATTTCCTCGAAAACGGATTAAAATTTGTTCTTTCTTTTCGACGCATTTTTACACACAGAATCACTTCCCAGTTAGTTGACCACAAGTCGGGAGACTATAAAATAACTATAATTCGCGTATAAAGCGCAAATGACGTCAGATCGTTGTCGACATCTTTTTTGTTGAAGAAACTTATTTCTTATGATTTTGGCAAGGAAGATACATGGAAATTTCAACTCGGTTTTGCATTTAGACCAAATACAATTCGACAAGAAATATTTCATTGCGAAAAGCTTAACGCTAGAATTATCAAAAAAAGAAAATGTTTATTGGATATTTTATAGATACAAAACAGTGTATTCTTGAAGACTTGAATGAGTCTTCGTAAAATGCATAAATAAAAAAAATGTTTGTGTACTCCATCGTGTTTCGCATAAAGTTGCTCCATCATTTTAGTGCCTCTGATGGAAATTGTATGCTTTAGACGTCATTAGGTAGTTCTAGCGTTAACGACAACAGCATGAATATTTTCACTTTTCATCGCACACGTGCGTTCAGAAAAGAAAAACGTAAAAATTTTGATTAAAAATCACTCGCAGGCACCTGTGGAAATTTTTTTTTTTTTCGAAAATTCAAATCTTCGAGATGTGCTACTCGTCGGTTGAAACCCGCGAGCATGTCGACGTCGGTCTGACGAGCGACGATCGGGTTGTTACGAACCCTAAATAACACGAAATAGAACGATACAACAGTGACAAAAGACAAGCGGGGTGAAAGTTGCTCGTGCGTCTGAAATTTGCATCTTGTTCCCTGCTCTATTAGTGATACGACGCGATACACCAACCACTCCCACTCGCACTCGCAAGCACACAAAGTGACACACAGCGAGACACATCAAGATTTGCACTAAATTTGAAACGGGGTATGGCCGTTTGCGCGTGTGTGTGCGTGTATGTGTGTGTGTGTGTCACAGGCATGGCATGAAAGTCGCTGGAAAAGTTTTCGCTGCTCGAAGCATGCGTTCTGCCAANGTGTCACAGGCATGGCATGAAAGTCGCTGGAAAAGTTTTCGCTGCTCGAAGCATGCGTTCTGCCAAATAGTTTTCTTCTTCTTTTTTTTTTTATCGTACGTAACTTGCTCGCGATGCAATAGTCGCTTGAACTACGCAATTAATCACGCAACCGCTCGAGATGCAAACGCATACGCTGTCGAGATCGTAGAGCTGTCGGCAGAGCGTACCGCGGTGAGCTTAATTCCTTCACCGACTGTCGTCCTCGTTCGTCAGTTTCCTGGGCCGGAGAGAGTAACGGAAGCATCGGCGCAGAGCGCCTGTCCCACAGCTTGCCGGGCAGTCCTGCCGACCGGAAGCCCAACTTCGAGGTCATCGGCAGCGCGGAGAGCTTGGTTGGACGAGTAAGTCTCACTCTCTGTTATTATTCCTAGAAACGCGAAACTTTGACCAAAAATCCTTCAATTATATAGACACCTATCGTTTTAGCTTTCAAATCTCTTCTGTCAAGTAAAAACCAAAAAAAAAAAAAGGTCGCAACACATTGTACGCGGGCCTAAAGTAATGTTAAAAAACCTCTCTCTGATTACTAGTACACTGTGAATATTTATTTCTTCTTTTTTAGTTCGTCGACAAAAAATAGTTTTATAAAGTACTATTTTATTCTGGTTAACAAAAACAAAGTACGAAATACTGAATTGTACATGCAACGTAAAACGTGTTGATTTTAGTATATTTTAGTATATAGGTAAAATTGATTTCAAGGCAAAATAATATATCCATATCTTGTAAAGACTTGGATAGACTTCCATTTTTTACGATAGTACCATATTTTATTATTATTATTATTTTTTTTATTAATAGAATTTCACAATTTTCAACTCTCTTACAATAGTTGCATTATAAAGATGATGTCACAAGTATGTGACACCATCTTTATACACGACTTAGTTTCAATAATAAAATTTTAACCCCTGAGCACGATAAATCATATATAAATTTATACATAATAACTTTTACAATTTTCAATGCATCGTAGATTTTAAAAAAACAATTATCCTCCCCAAGGTATTGCACCTTCGTCGAAGGCTATTTCTTGGTTAGGTTCGAAATCGAAGNATAGTTGCATTATAAAGATGATGTCACAAGTATGTGACACCATCTTTATACACGACTTAGTTTCAATAATAAAATTTTAACCCCTGAGCACGATAAATCATATATAAATTTATACATAATAACTTTTACAATTTTCGATGCATCGTAGATTTTAAAAAAACAATTATCCTCCCCAAGGTATTGCACCTTCGTCGAAGGCTATTTCTTGGTTAGGTTCGAAATCGAAGGCTATTTCTTGGTTAGGTTCGGAATCGAAAGCTATTTCTTGATTAGGTTCGAAATCAAAGGTTATTTCGTGGCTAAACACTTATATTTAAATTTTGGCAATCTGATAATCTGTCAGTTCGCTTAAGAAAAAGTTACACAGGAATCAACGATATTATTAGCTATTTCTTGATTAGGTTCGAAATCAAAGGTTATTTCGTGGCTAAACACTTATATTTAAATTTTGGCAATCTGATAATCTGTCAGTTCGCTTAAGAAAAAGTTACACAGGAATCAACGATATTATTCTCAACACTTAATGGACGGGCCACGTAGATTTACGTTTTTGCTTGAATTTTTGTCACGCTCCATTAGTTTTCCATTTTTATGCGCATTGGATTTTTTCTTGTTACCATTAGTTGTAGTACTATCTGTCTGTCAGACCTACTGCGCAGTTTTGCTTTTTACGTAGTACTTTTTAGTAATTTCGTGACCGTGAAGATGGCAGCACGAAAGGGTTTCTGTGGAAGATGAGGAAATCTTGTTTCTTCTTAATTGCGCCCTCTTCGATGCATTAATAATTGACAAGAAATTTAACATCAAACGTACATATAATTTACGATAAGTTTCTAAAAGAAATAGCAAGGATCTGGGCTACCAATCAACAAGTAAATGATTTCGATTCCGGAGTCCGCACCTGACAAGGGTGAATGTTTTACAAAATATCACATTCGTAAGAGATACTAGACACGTAAATAAGTAACTTTACAAAATTTTATCAAAAATAGTGTTGATTTAATGAAACTGCTTTGAAACCATACATAATACATTTATTTAATTCTCTCAAAAAAGAGATTTTCTTAACCCGCCCGTTAAGTGTTTAAAAACATATTACACGCCACGTTTCTCACGTACAATGTGTCAACAGTCGAATGACTTTTAGGCAAACCTAATAACCTAATTGATAGGTGTTCGATAGCTAGCAAGTTCGAACGCCTGCTGTTTGCAATTGACCGAATGAAAGGGCGAAACGCTGTGTTCTCGTAGGTTCTCGTTGAGCAAGGACTGGGCAAGTATTGCGACCCAGACTTCGTAAGATACACGTCGCGAGAGATGCAGGAAGCGCTGGACATGACGCGCGAGGAGATGGACCGGGCGGCGCACCAGCTCCTCCTGCAGGAACGCCGCGGTCAACCGTTGTCGTATCAGTTGCAGCAGGGAGCGGAGCAGCAATGGTTACCGACCTATCAGCCGATACAGCCGAGTCAGCAGCAGCAGGCGACAGGGATCGGGTACCAGCCGCTGCAAGAGCAGCGACCGCCGCCTGGCCCGCGACAGTATCATCGATCCTACTATTGCGGCGAGGGGCAAACGGCCTCCGCGACCTCGGACTCGTCGTCGCAGCAGCAACAGCAACAACAACCGCCACCGTCTTAGCGACGCGACGCCACGTCGTAAATCGTGTTCCTAAACTCTCGTTCGCCTAGCCAAACGAGAGAACGACTCTTACGTCCCTGAGCTGTATTACTCAGTCTGTCGTTTCGCCGAAGACGCGAAGATTTCGCAGCAGCAGTTTCTCGAGTGAACAGCGAAACTCGACAGATGTCGCGGTTGATTGTTGGAGGGAAGAAGGCTTCCGACGCGATTCAGAGAGAGAGAGAGAGGGGATCGGCTGACGCAAGCAATAAAGCAACGTCGCGAAAAGGTGGAAAAAGACTGGGAAAGCTGAGAGAAAGATAAAGAGAGAGAGAGAGAGAGAGAGAGAGAGTAGTACAATTGCCAATTAGGAACGGTACAGCATCGGAGATGATCGCGCACGAAATTCTTCCGACTTCGAGCGACTACGTTCCACTGCGTTTCAAGCCAAGCGAGCTTCGTTCGCAAAAACGACGTTGACCGGGAAATACGGTCAATGACGGAGGGAGAGAGAGAGAGAGACCCAGGCGCCAGACCTGATTCAATCCTTATCCTTGCTCTCATTCTTATCGAGCGAAATACTTGCCCCTCCGAGTACCGGTTGTTTAGGATATACATACAATTGAACTCATTATTGCTCTTTGTACGATGGATCACTAGATGAGATAACAAGTGCCTAAGTATCTGTAACTTCTTTCGGACCAGAGAAGACTTTTATCAACTTAGACAAAGTACTATTACCGCGAATTACGAGAACAAAGTTGAGAATGTACGGTATGCTACGGTATTGTGACGATACATGTACATACGCATTACATATATACATGTGTGTATATATCGTTATGTGTATTTCACACGCGCAGCATGTCCATACACACACAAATATCAGAGAGAACACAATACTATGCCACACCCTTCCATACAAAAACACGCATACACATCCATTGTTCTTATTACTACTATTACTACTACTACTACTACTACTACTACTACTACTACTACTACTACTACTACTACTACTACTACTACTACTACTACTACTGCTGCTGCTGCTACTACTACTGCTACTACTACTACTGCTACTACTATTACTACTACTACTATTACTATTACTATTACTACTACTATTACTACTACTACTGTTGCAGTTGTTATTGTTATTATTTTATTATTATCACTATTACTATTATTATTATCATTATTGTTATTATATTATTATTTCGTTTTATTATTATCATTATCATCATCATCATCATCATCATCATCATCATCATCATCATCATCATCATTATTATTATTATTATTATTACTACTACTACTACTACTACTACTACTACTACTACTACTACTACTACTACTACTACTACTACTACTGCTGCTGCTGCTACTACTACTGCTACTACTACTACTGCTACTACTATTACTACTACTACTATTACTATTACTATTACTACTACTATTACTACTACTACTGTTGCAGTTGTTATTGTTATTATTTTATTATTATCACTATTACTATTATTATTATCATTATTGTTATTATATTATTATTTCGTTTTATTATTATCATTATCATCATCATCATCATCATCATCATCATCATCATCATTATTATTATTATTATTATTACTACTACTACTACTACTACTACTGCTACTACTACTGCTACTACTACTACTACTACTACTACTACTGCTGCTGCTGCTACTACT
>NIPQ01092739.1:0-18071 GCA_002806875.1 Lepidotrigona ventralis hoosana
TGGTGTTTTTTTTTTTTTTTTTTTTTTTTTTTCTTTACCACGATCAATCCGCGAGTTCACCGCGCTCGTGTTAGCCGTGTGCGTTTGCGTGTGCGTGTGCAAGGAACAACAGTTCACGTCGAAGGAGAACAGTTCCTCCTCTGTCGCGTGTCCACCCGGAAGTTCGTACGGGTCCCTCGGTATTATCATGATCCACCGTCGTTCGTACGGGTGCCCCTGGCAAGCGCGACGACCAAACGATCACGACGACGAGGACGACGATCCTGACGTTCGGTTCGTCGACGAGATTCAGCGGAACGTAGGTCGTAGGTCACCGTGAGTCGAATCGACAGTGCTTGTTGTGCGAAGAAGAGGACGACCTTGAGTCACACCGGAAACGGCGTGCGTCGCAGTTTGCAGCGATTAACGCGTCCTCTCGAGTGCTAATATCCCCGATTCGACTCGACGGTTCCTCGCAAACGAGAAGAAGAAACTTGTCCTTCTTCTGGCGAAGCACGAAACCAGGAAACCTTGGTGCCTCTGCTCCAGAGTAGAAGCAAGTTCCGAGTAGGAAGACACTCGTGAAAGGAAGCTGTCGAGCTTCCAACTACTTCGAATACGAAGTCCTTCAACAACCTTCGGTTTTAATTAGCCATCGAGCGAACTCGACCAGGGCGTTTCGTTACCAGCCCGGTGTGAATGTTAGTGCGGTTTCGTTAATTGCGAGCGAATCGACCGTCATCAAGATCGCGGTCGACCGCGTCCGCGTCTCTTAAGATTTAGCGTGCCTCGGTTCGTCGCGACACGAGTTTGCTTTCGCCGGTAGTTGAGTCGCGCGTGCAAATTTCCCTCCTCGTTGAGTCGACGACGAGGGTGGACGACTCTGTTCATCGAGTATTAATTGTTAACGAGCCGCTCGCGGTCGACTGTTCGTTAGCTAATTAGATAACTCGGTCTTTGAAGGAATTAAAGTTCTTCCTTCAGTTGAGTCGACGACGAGGGTGGACGACTCTGTTCATCGAGTATTAATTGTTAACGAGCCGCTCGCGGTCGACTGTTCGTTAGCTAATTAGATAACTCGGTCTTTGAAGGAATTAAAGTTCTTCCTTCCGGGTATTGAAGTGTTCAACTTATATTGTCTGTTCGAGTTGCGAATTTAACGAGCGCCAGGACACGTATCTCGATTTATCGGCCCGATTTATCGGCGAACGTCGACGATCGATTAATTAAAAGTTTTTTTTATTTTTTTCACTGGTTCTCGAATATCCTCGTTACGCGAAGAGACGCGAAGCCAATAAATGGATCGAACACTCTTCCGCTGGAAATAAACCGATCGGATCGGTTAAAAGATAATTCGGTGAAACGAGTCGTCGGGGAATTCGGCGAGAACCCCTCTCGCGGTATATCCAATTACCTCGTGGATAATGCGCTCGAAGGAGGCAAGAGAACGAGGAAGATGAAAGGTCGATTCGTAATCGAGCGATATCGATTGTTCGTCGTGGAAAACAGCGAAACATCGTTAACGAGAGGAACGTCTCTTGCCGGGTCCTGTGGGCTTTATGGAACATAAAGAATCAGCTTCCTTGAGCTCGAAAAGGGCAAACGTTGCCGCCATCGTTTTCCGAGGGATCCTATTTACCGGCGAAGGAATCCCCGGCACCCGAGTAAAATTGCCTCTCTTCTCGTGAGCTTTACGTCAATTATCTTTCGAAGATTGTCGGCGTGGAACGACGCGTAAAAGCGTTGCTCGAGCGAGTGGCGCGCGCGTCCGACCGAGCGCTGACGAGAGCCGACACACGAGAGCCCGCGTCTTCGAAATTTTCCAGCTGAGTCTCGTCGACGAATAATCCGAACGCTTCCTTCCGCTCCTAGTTCGTTCCCATCCCCCTCGCCGTCTCTTTATATTTTCCACGATTTTCCTTACTTTCTCCTTTCCTTACTTTCTCACGAAAAAAAGGAAGTCTCTCTCTCTCTCTCTTTCTACTCTATCGTTTATTTATTCGTTCGTTTGTCAGTCGTTGCTCGTCCGTTGATCGAACCGTAGCACGCGTTTTCCATAACGTTCGACGTTGTTCAAAGGGGGACAAACGTTCGCGGCGCATCGTCCAAGTCGAGTGGAAAGGGGACGGGGTAACGTGCAAGACGTCGAACGAGGGAAAAGAGTAAAACACCTTGGAAAGCCTGTGGAGGCCTCGGCTACGGGACTGTCGGGATCGATCTCGTTCGAACGAGAAAGAAGAACCTTCGTGGCGGAGCTCGCCCTCTGCTCGCGCGTCTCCAGATCCTCCGAACGGGGTTTATGCATGGTGCGTTTAGCCGCGGCATCACGAAACGTTGATTCAGTTCGTCGCGCACGACATTGGCGAACGATCGGAACAGCGGAAGGCAAGAATCGACGTGTTCAACCGGATTTGCGTGTTAAGCAAGGATCATCTGTTTATCCACGGTGTGGACAGTGGCTGGTGTTCGAGTAAACATCGCAGCAGATCGAACGTATCCACGTACGAGGGACAGGTCGATTAGCCCGGGCTGAATTACTTTCCGGTTTAATTGCCAGCCCTGTAATCGGACCCTGTGGAACCATAAATCCTTCGGGCAGAAGCGAAGCTCGGCCGAGGAGGGCTCTTCGACGCCGTGAATCCACGTACGCTGGATCGTCAGGTAAAAAGTTTCTCATCTAATCGATCGTTCCTTCTGCCAGCTGTCTCACCTCGCACGGTACAGTTCACGAGTGTTCTAGATCGTACCGGTCGCGTGATCATCCGAACGGAGTCTTCGAACCGTTCGCGTGCCGTCAACCCCTTCGGCCGCGACGTTTTTATCTTTCGCCAACGACAAGCTCGTGTCGCGTCGAATGAAAAAAGAACCAAATGTTGAGGCTCTTGGCACCTTAATGAGAATTCGCACGCTACCCCGCGCCGTGTCGGAGAAATCACACCGGCGCACAAGATCGGCGTGCGTCGATTTAACGATTTTACGTGCTCTCTGCTCCCCCGATCGCCACGCATTATCCCCAGAGAATCTCCAAATTACACCAGGACGGACAACTCTTCGTTTCTTTGCGTAATTCTGTCTCTGTGTAATATGGCGGTGGGGGGTAGCCTCCGGACGCGGTGCTGCATTATGCAAAGAGGACGGAAGAATCAGGGGTAACCGATACGAAACGCGTATCGCTGTGAATCACGCGAGAATGAAGAGCGGAGCCGCCGTTGCAGAAAGAAGAAGCGCTCGTCTTTTACGCTTCGAAGCGACCAGTGCTCTCGAGGGTGGCGCTCCAGATTTTTCGCGATGATAGCGTTGATAACGAAGCGATAGGGAAAAGCGTTTTCGTGGTTCCATTAGAGTGGATCAGTCTAATATCCTGGGAGTAGTGCCAATCAGGTTAAAGGGTGTCTCGCTCATCGACTCGTCGGTCATCCGATCCGACAACTTGCTTGAATTACGCGCCACCGATTCGTAAATCGCACGGTTTACGCACGACGTAAGGTCAATGTTAAGAATTAATTGAAAACTTCTAACAGATTATTATGATTATTATACTGCAGACTTTAGAGGTCAGGGGATTTTAAAATCGACGGAGGATTTACATTCTAGTGAAACTTTGGAATGTTTTTAGAAAAATTTCACTCGTGACACGACTGTCGGAATTCATGCAATTTCATACTTATATCAGAAACTGAAACAATATTAACACTAGAACTACCGGCGACTAAAGTGTATTATTTGTACCGAAGAAGTTAAAGTGCAAGAAAAAGTCAATAATAAAATAAAGAACACGAGCTTTTGTTAATATTAAAATTAATATCAATAGTAAGATTTTATTGAAAATCTGTCGAGTATTTGAAAATACATTGTCACAAGTATATAATATAAATTTTAGAATTTTAAAATTAGTATTAATATTGTGTTTTAAATGTGTCATGTATTTTTATACGTTTAAATTTCTCGTAAACTGCGTAAACATCCTTGTTTTAATAATCACGTTATTAAAACAAATTATTCAAATTTTTCATTCTTATCTCGTTTGAAATCTCACGGAAAGGCGGATAATTACACTCAAATTGCGGATTTTTATAAATCCGTGCGAAATTTTAAGGACGCAAAGGCACGCAGAATGCAGAAAATGCTAATACGCGCGAGAATGCACAAAATTGCGTTTTTCAAATATCGACGGAACAACGAGGTCGTTCATAACGAAAGTCGTTTATTTTAATCGTTTCGAGCGGCGATAATGTTCATAAATTTTTGACCGCGAAGCCCTGATTGTCCCGAAGTCTGGCCCCAATGCGTCTAAACAAATACTCGTACAGTTTAAACGTTGAGCCAGAACTCACGGCGCAAATGCATCTGCGGTGCTTAACGAATTCGCGTTGGAAAGTGTTCCTCGGTGATCCGGCGGTCCCGGCGAAATCTTCCGGCTGGCAAACGGCGAGATTAGTTGGCCCCGATGCCTCGTTGGCCCGGAGATTCCGAGTTCACAAGGTTCCCCGCGGCTCGTTCGATGGCCTCGATAAAGCGCAATACAAACGATACAAACGATTCGTCGCAGAGAGCCACGGACAAATCGTCCGGGGAGAATAGGAACTTCGATCGTCGCAGATTCATGAATATTCGGCTTTCATCGACGATTCTTAATAATCCACATTATCCGCGTTTCGTTATTTTCCTGCCTCCGTGGAGATTCGCGTGCATCTATCTCCTTCTTTCTCTTTTAACGGAATATTCAATAGCGGCCGCGTCGCGTCGCGTCGCGTCAATTTCGCTGGCAACCAGATCGCAATGCCGCTTTCAATTAACTGCGCGTAATTGGGGATAATTGCTGTTAACAAACGTTGCGGTGCGACTACGTAACCAGCGGGTTCTTGGGTTACTTGGCTCGCTGCAACCCTCCCGCTTCTTCCGGCTGCCAAGAAACGATGAAATACGACGACGCGGTAGGAAAACTCGCGGGTAAAAATCGTCGGGATGACGATCCATCTTGCGTCAAACGGATTAACGGGGATCGTCTTACTGATTCGGCACGAATCGGGCAATTAACGATTCGTTTTGACGGTGGTACGCTCGCTCTCGAACGACACGCGCTGATTTATCGCCCTAATCTTTCGTTTAATATTCCCAAGGATCTCGTTTCGCAGAGTTTATTCCCGAGTCGTATTAGCGTAAGACATCGCGGCTGAAATTCGTGCGCGCAGCTCTCGGAAAACGCACAACCGGCGGAGGGGATGACTTTAAATTAACTTTGCAACCTACGGTTGCAAAGGTCGTAAACTCCGAGGGCGTCGTTCGTGTAATTGAAACCGCGTGCTAACGAAACGGTCCACGGTTTTTCTCAATTTTTCTTTCCTCCGCCATTTCTTATTTCCCCCTGTAATTGCAGCTACAAACATTCCAAAATCGAAACTTTGCCGCTATAAATTTCCATCTGATTGCCGAGCTTGCCGCTAATGCGCGCAGCTTTTTTTTTGCTTCGAAACGATTTTTCGAATATTGCCTGCGTTCCAAATTACGGGAGAAGCAAGGTTCCCTCAGTGAACGCGTGCCGCGCGTCTGACCGCGCACGGCCCTATTTCCCTTACGCCGCTATTTCGTCACTCATCTTTGGGATCGATATGTACTTACTGTAGTCGAAAGTAGAAATACTTCAGTTAATACGATCGCTGTGTGATCGTTTCCTATGAGTCAAATTCAATGTTAATATACTAGTTCAATGTGTAAAATGTACAAGTTCATCGTAGGTATATATTTCACTGTACATCGTTCAATATATACACTTCATCGTGTATAGAAGATGTGTCAGAATATGTGGGCATAACTTCACTAAATTGGTGGAGATTCAACATACTAAAATAAGGAAATAAAATTTATAAGATATGATCTTGTTTCTAAGATACAATCGTTTTTGTATTGTATCAGATGTTTTCAGAAATTTCTGAAACACATGATAGAATATGTGGGCATAACTTCACTAAATTGGTGGAGAATCAACATACTAAAATAAGGAAACAAAATTTATAAGATATGATCTTGTTTCTAAGATACAATCGTTTTTGTATTGTATCAGATGTTTTCACAGAAATTTCCCGAACACATGATCGCTCGAATATGAGCTTCCAATTGTAAGTGCTTTGTCATTGAGATTCTAACTTGATCTAAATTGTCTGGTGCTGTTCAAATTTGTTGGTCACCGTCAATAATACAGGTTTATGACCTGTATTTGCAAACAATTAAATGAAGGACTCAGTTTCTCAAAAGAATTGTTGGAAGGCAGAAAAATTTTATTCTCTAGAAATCGTGTTTGACTTTATATGACTTTATATTTATATTTTAGTGGGCTGAATCTGCCACTGAAGTTATGTCCATGCATTCTGATATGTTCATCCTGTATATAGTTTGATGTATAAGTTAAACGTATATATTGTACTATGTACAATTCAATATATACAACGTACACATTGTATCAAGTTCAGCATATTCTATAAGAATTAAGTTTCGTTTCACGAGTATATATATATATAAGTTTGATGTATAAGTTAAACGTATATATTGTACTATGTACAATTCAATATATACAACGTACACATTGTATCAAGTTCAGCATATTCTATAAGAATTAAGTTTCGTTTCACGAGTATATATATATATACTATTCGAAAAGTAAAAATGTTTCAATGAATACACTTACAATATACACATGTTGTACTATGTGCAATTCAACGAAATATATATTTTTTATCAGGTTTTCGTATTTTCTACAAAATATATATATATATACTATTCGAAAAGTAAAAATGTTTCAATGAATACACTTACAATATACACATGTTGTACTATGTGCAATTCAACGAAATATATATTTTTTATCAGGTTTTCGTATTTTCTACAAAAATTTAGCTTGACACGTAAGTAAAGTTGTTCGTTTCACGTAAGTTTCAAGCTTCAAATGTTACTTGAAAATAAAAATGTGTCGATCAGTATCCTGGAATAAGCCTTTGTAGGTATCGAAAACGTACATAAGTGAGTGGAATCTTGGAAATCAGAATTCTACGGGGAATTCTCGCTAGAGGATTCTAAAGGAGATTCTCAAAGATCAGACATGAAATCAAGAACCTCTGATGCATACCAAAAGTCGTCTATCTCTCTGACATTCGGGAATTCCGTGAACTAAAAGACGTAATTGTTTCTCAGCATTGTCTTCTTCAGAGTGATCATGGTATAACGTAGAAGGTCAAGTAAAACAAACGAACAGAAGGACGAAAACTTGTAGTATTTAATTGTATTAAACTTAATATTTAATTGTAGTATATTTATATATAAATTGTATATTATATATTATATTATACAATATTATACAATATATATAAATTATATATTATATTATACAATATTAAATTTATATACAATGTTATATAATATATAACAAATTACATTATATAATATATAACAAATTGTATTATATATTATACTACTATTATATACAATAATTATATTATACTACTATTATATATAATAATTATATACTAGTATTATATATAGCAAATTGTATTATATATATTATATAATATATAACAAATTACATTATATAATATGTAACAAATTATATTATATATTATACTACTATTATATATAATGATTATATACTAGTATTATATATAACAAATTGTATTATATAATAAATATAACAAATTATATTATATAATATATAACAAATTATATAATATATTATATACTAATTATATACTTGTTACATATACTAATCATTGAAAATACTTAAAAAGGATTGGAATCCAACTAAAAGTTCGAACATATTTGCAAGGTAGTCGATGCAATCACTGCTCCTCCCACGTAAGAATAATGAAAAGCCTCGGGAAAAATGTAGGGAATTCGAGGCTCGANACGTCAGTCAATTAAATAATGACTATTTTGTGTGATGTACAATTAAACAGAAAAAAGAGAAGAGTTGAAAAAAATCTTGGTCGTTGGAAATGGAATTGTAAATATGGTCCCGCATTGAAACGTCTGACCAATCGAACGGAATTCTTACTTTTCTCGTTGTAACACTGTACGACAAATGGTAAATGGGTGTTGGTCGTCCAATTTATTATTGAATACGTAGGTGACAGCGACGACGTATTTTTAAGGACCGTCGGGACCAATTAGCCTGGCGTTATTCAGCTTTCGTACGATTTATCGCAGGTACTTGAACCACGTGTGGCCACAGTGAACATACGACTGAAGTGCAAATGTCCAACGCGACAACTATGTAGTACTATAACTACGTGCATGTATAGTTGTCAAATATCACAGGTCCGAGTGTTTGGAATGAAAAGTTTAAAAAGTGGCGAACAACTCGAAAAAGAAAAAAAATATTATTTCCAAGAGGAATTCAAAGTCATACGGATGTTTGAACGATTGAATTATTCAAGTAGTTTGTATCTACGCGTTTTTCCTTTGTTTATTGTTTGTTCCAGAGCTTTTTGTTCAATTAGTGCAGCCATCCAGACTATCGTCAGATTCGAAGGGAAAAGATTATAAAAACAAAGGTATCCCCCTGCAATGATCAATTCTGAACGATTCACGCATTATCTTTTTTAATAATTTGTAATATATCATATTGTAGACAGATATAATCTGTATTAATGAGAATTAGCTAGTTTAATCATGTTCCAATTATTTCAACAGCCATTTCACAGCGTCGTTGAAATATGCATATATATCGTAAAACAATATTAAAAGCGTAAGGAATATTTCTGTGACTCACTGTGCCTCATTATAATTATTCGGTTGCACCAAAAAAAATATTGAAGATCTCGAGCGGGGCTGGTACAATGCAGCAAAGAACGCGAAACTATTAGTCGCACCCCATTATTATTCTAGTATATCGCGAGAAGAAAATCGAAACGATATACTTGAGCGCGTCCGGGAATGAGAAAACGATTTATTATCGGCGATATGCTAGATCGTTCGTCGAAGCGGAATCGAGTCGTCGTCGTCGACATTGTCGTCGCGTTACCGAAGGAAAGTCAATGCGATTCGAAACGGGACGAGCCGCGTAATTGAATTTCCGCGGAGTCGCTCGCGAGTTTAACCTTTATTTCACGTTTCGCGCGAGGCGCGTGTGTTGCCGCGAGGGCGGCGCGATTCCACCAGATAAAACGCAAAACGATAGCTATACGGACGAGTCAGACACTTTGTTTCCGCTCGATTTCACTCTTGACACCTACGTATCCGACAATATCGAGAGAAAGAAAGAGAGAGAGAGAGACAGTCAGACAGGCAGTCAGTTTGATATCTAGGCTGCGCGGAGATCTCGTTCAGGCATCGATTGTTCCCTTTCTCGCTCGATTGTCTCGATATCGAGAAAAGAAATCCCCCTCTCTCCCTCCCCCTCCCTCGCGAGTGACTTTGACGCGACGCCTGAAATTAAATTCCCATTTCCCAGACTTCTCTCGTCCGCGCGAAATACCAACTTGTCGCGGGGAGCTGGTAGCCCGGACTTCATTTTCCGCGTCATTCTGCCTCGAATCGTTAAAGACGATGGCAAATTGTCAAATGAATTGGAGCAGGCAGACGTGGCGAGATGACGCCTTCGCGCGCACCTTGCCACGCGACGGGTAAAATCGGGATGCAAATCGAGGACCGGTGTGCACGGCAAAGTTTCGCATGGCCACGCCTGTTTACTGAATTCTCGGCTACACGGCTTCGAATTCGTATTGTATTTGCGCTCGGGGAAAAATGTTTGCATTCGATGCAACCGGACTCCGTGTACCCGTGAAAAACCTGCCCGTTGTAATATTTGGCTTGCTACGAGGCCTTATATTTCTCGTTGCCAGTATCTTCTCGGTTCTATTCGATACGATGATATTCGTGTTCAAAAAAGAAAAAAGGAAAGAAAAGAATTTCTCTCCGATGTTTCCAATACGCGTAAAAAAAAATCAACTTAATTTAGAAGGGAACTTTCCAAACTGCCGTATAAAAGGATACCGTGTAAAGTTTGATATATATATATTAAGTTATTTCGCAAGTAATAATGTCGTGCTTGGCACTCTCGTCCTGGAAGAAGTTAAGACACGTTCTATTTCTAATAAAACTTTGGCACTTGACGTGAATTACGAACTTTTAAACGTTCCCCTCCTTTAGAATACGAACTTGCAAATGTATGCCCGAGATATCGCCGCGTAAAGTATCAAGTTATAGTCGTCCGTATTTTTCTACGTTACTACAAGTTTTCTTGTCTTGTAAGTGCCGCAATAACTGTCCCCAAGGCTTTGAGAGTTTCTTTAAAAATCTATCGGAAATGTAGAACGTACGGGGGAGAGGGAGAGATGAGTCCGCAGCGTTCGTGACATTTCAGAGTCGCAACGTTAGAAAATTCGACGGTAAAAAATAAATTTGTCGAAAGACACTGCCGATAAATTTCCGCGGACCTTTAGCTTCCAAGTGACTGTTTAATGGGTTAAAAATGCGATGAATAATAATCGTACATATATTTGAAATTTGATCGTCGTGTCTGCAATTCGATCCGCACAGCCTTGATAACAGCTGGTTAACGTTCCACCTCCTGCAAATGATATCCCGGAGGATCGTGATTTATCAGTGGCGCGAGATCCTGACCAAGCGAACTGCCGATTCGAGGCAGAGGAAGGGGCTCGATTAGCGGGCTCGGCGACAACGCTAATGCAGCTAGAATTGAAAGTTTTGCTGGCCTGGCTGGTTTCTACTTACCGATACTTATTCATTTCGATGCTTGAGTTGCCCGCGGAAAAACCGCGAGTTAGTTCAAACAGAAAACTCGGGAAAAGAAGAAGAAAATTAAAAGGAAGAACGTTGTAATGGATTGAAGGCAACGTCAGCTTTCACGTCTAATGGAGTAGAGCTTCCTTAACGAAAGCACATTTTATTACACCTACAAGGCTAATCGATCACGCCCTTATCCCTTAAATCTATAAACGGCGATAAACGATCGCGTTTATCGTTTCTTGGTTGATAAATTGCGATCGTTCGATCGGCCGCGGTTGTTCCATTTTCAATCGAAAGGAACCGAAAGTGGAAGATAACGATTTCTAATTTGTCCCAGTCGAGATACGTTCCATTTGATTATCTGTTATCTATTCGCTTTCTCCTTCCATCAAATTTTATCGTTCGTTCTCTCCGTTAGATAAAAATTGACTAGTGCCATCCAGTTACCATTCGTTGCGACTGAACGATGAATTCGAGTCAAACATCATGGACGATTCGAACGTCGATGGTTAACGACGGGATGCGATATCGTCGCGAACCATGCACTCTGTGTTCTATACGTATATCCAGAATAATAGGATATCTCTGACACTCGAATTCTCTGACACAGGACACTGTCCTGGCATCAACCGGCATAGAATTGCAGCAAAATAACGCAATCGTTTCGAACATCCACGCATCATTCTCCACGGCGACACTGCGTTTATGAATGAAATGAATCCAACATGTACTTGCGAACTCGAGTTCAAATTAGAAACTTGCTCATTTTGTACAAGTTTAATATATATATTTCATTATTTCATTATAGCATGGATGTACACGTTCAGCGTACACTCACCAAGTTCAATGTATATAATGCAATATATATTTTACTCGTTTTAGTTTAATATACAAGTTCAATGTGTCATTAAATTATACGTATCTTGTATCACTTCATCGAATTCGATCGAATTCGATACAATGTATACGTTTCATCAGATGTGTGCGTGAAATGTATAGAAATGTTCAATGTACATTTTATTATAATATAATATAAATTTAATATATCATTTCGTCAAATCAAATTATATATCATAAATGGTACTCTGTATCATTTCATCAAATTTCAACGTATCGTCAAGTCAAACGTGTCAATGTCTCGTGCATCATTTCATCAAGTTAAACGAATACATTTCACATAAATCGAATTTGATGTGTGAGCTTGCTTGTTTCGTGAGTTTCCAATAATTCTATAATTTATATAAGCTTGTTGTGAGACGAATAGTTTACATAATTGGAATTTGTATAATAGAACTGCACTGATCCTCCTCCTCCCCCCTCCCCCCCTATCAGCAGCTTTTCGTTCGCGCAACAGCAATAAGCGGAAGCTGGAGCAGCAGAGATTCATCTAATTGGATATCGATTAAAATTCTCGGTTTCAGTAAATTCTCGAAAGTATAGAAAAACAGGGACACGCTTCGTTCCAATTAAGAATCAACGACGTGTAGCAAAAATCATTTACTTGTAACATTTAGGAAAAAAAAAAAAAGAAAAAGGTATTATCATTCTCTTCTTTATCAATTGTCAAGTTAAATTGCAGTGCACGTTTAAATTGCGATTTTAGCAAAATGGAAGACTATGACAAGGCGCGTGAATGTTACCGTATAGAGGGTTCGAATCCAGAGTAAAAGTTCCTCTGAGCCACTCGATCTCGTCTCTAACCACGTTCACACGAGGCGAGGCGAGGCGAGGAAAACCGCGCACGCAAACCTAGACGCGCTAGCAACACGAGACGCGAATTATCCGAGAATGAAACTATTTCGACATGACGCCATCCACGAGAACTGCTTACTTCGGCGGCGTGTGTTTTGACGGAAATGTTGCAGCGCCGACCGAAAGATTCGAATTACTTACGGAACGGCGAGCAAATTTCTCTGGCATTCTAATCGCTATTTAATTAGTTAGCTCCGCTAGCGATAGGAATTTCGTAGCGACGCGTGCACTGATCGATTTAAATTCCACTCGCGTTCCCACGATACGAGACGACGACGCGAACGGGTTTAAAGAAGGAGGAAGCAAGTAGCTCGCACGTTCCTTCCATAAATATGCACTCTTGCCAATTTTTACGAATGCACGTAGATTCTTCGCAGAGTATAATAGATCCTAATAGAAAATTGAACGAGTGGTAGATAATGATGTTATCGAGCTGGTAAATTTGATAAATCACAAGTTGCATACTTCTGCATTGTAATTTTACGATTCTTATGTCAAATATCGAATGATTTAGAACGTGTAAAATATCTGTATGAATGAATTTAACACACTCGATGCTACTAAAATATTTATACTTTTTCTTCAGCACAAGTTGCAGAACGATCTTCGATTTAACTGATAATGGTTTGTTTTAACTTTTTTTTATAAATTTATTTGTTTTACGAAATCTACTCGTCAAAGCACAGAAAAACGAAACTTCGATCTCTCTCGTCATCTCTCTGGTCGATACTGGGAACTTTGACAATTAAATTTTAGATAATTAAGACGACGCAATGTTACAGAGCATCTCACCTGATTTCGGCAATTTAATTTTATTTCACCACTCGTAGCAAAAAATGTTTGAGATAAAAGCTGAATGATTATGAACGGTGAAGTAAATGTTATCTCAACTGTCTATCAAGCAATAATTTATCGTAATATCACAAATCAATTTCTTAAAATTACGAAACATATTCGGAGTTTATATTTTCGACTCGGAATACCTTGAAACGAATTCTTAAAATTTCCTCCCGTAGTTCTAATACTAAGAAATAGGATTTAACAATTTATTCGTTCGTTTGTTTATCGATAGTATAAATTGATCAAAGAGAATTGCAAGTAAAATGTTTCGCGAACGCAACGTCGATCTTTAATGGATTGAGACGAAAACAGCAAGCTTCTACCAAAGTTAAAATTACGAAATTACCAAATACAGAGATTGAGAGACAAAGTATCGCGAAACAGAGCTTCGAAATACGCTTCAATTAACCCATGTTTCAGCTGTAACAGGCTGTTTCTACCCGTCACGTTATTTTACTCCAAGTTCTTCGCATACGTGGTTACCAAACTCGAAACACATGACAAGTTGAATACCACAATTTTATCGCGATTATGGAACAGTTGGCGAGGAGTTGGACAGACAGAGTCGAAAACAGACAGGAACTTCGCGGGAAGATCTGATCGATTCATAGCGCGGTACCGGAACAGGCCGCAAGGCATCCATTCAAGCACATACTCGGTCGATTTAATACCCTAATCTCGTAGGCGGCAATGGTAGGCAAACTTTCGACAAGTGCTCTCCAAGTAGTCCGATTCGGTGCGTACATGTGTCAGAAATCATAACCTCGATCGTAATACCTTCGAGGTTGAAACTGTATCCAACAAATCCTCGGGTAAAATCGGTACGTCTAATCATAATCGCGAGGCCAAATGACTATGCCACGTGACTTCGAATTAAACGAGTAAATTATGGAAATACACAGAGAACGAATGCGGCGGGACTGCGAGTGGAAAAAGTCTACGCGAAACTTTGCGAAGATAATACGCTTGAAAGTGGCTGCTTGTCGGTGTCTTCCATTAGGTCAAGCTTTCTCGCGGCGCCCGACTTTATCGCTACGCGAATATTTCAACTGTGTACTATGCAAACGTTACCTTTGCCGTGATATACAGTTTTCTTTCTTTTCTTTTTTCTTTTTTTTTTGTTTGTTTGTACTGGATAATTTTCTTTCGTTTGAAATATTTTCAAGATCAAACGTAAAATTCTTGAAAGATGATGAACTTGAAGGGAACTACAAAAATTGCATCCACTTTCTTTTTTATCTCGTTTCGTATATAGTTGGAATTTACGTTTAATTTATATTGAATTGGCGAGTAGAAATAAGTTCTCCTTCGTGAAATTTTTAAACGGTGATAAAAACTGCATCAACACGTGACATAATTGCTAGCTCAAAAAATTAACCACCCACTTCGACATCAGGATCAATTTACTTCCCATTAATTTTCATTTCTCACGTCCACCTTCTTCGAACAATCTTCTTGCCCGTAAAAGGTTCAGGGAGCAGGAGAATGTCAAAAAATATCTTCTTACTATTTCCTCTTCACTCAGAGATTCACACAGGGGTTGTTACGCACGCGGAATGAAAACGCTCTGGTAATAAATTTTCCAATAAATGTTCCTCCTCTACCGTGGAAAATTGGCCGACTGCTTGTGCTTCGAAAAATTGAGCGACTAATTTGACAAAGTGTTAGCCGGACTAGCCCCCTAGAGGAACGTTGAAAGTCGTGAATAAACGAGAGCGGTTCGTTCTCGACGTAAACGAGCGAGTTTGTCCGGCGTGATACGTGACGACGTGGCCTGGGGTTTATCGGCCCTGACACGTGCTACGACAACAGAGATTCGACGGCTACGATGACGTAGAAGAGGTGTGAACGAGACAAAATCCGAGGCTGCGGGACGAAGAAGGGAGAGGAGAGAGGAAGGGGGAAGGGGGATACGCTACATCGCAACGTCGATCGTTCGACGATCGAAACTCCTTTGATCAAGTAGCGGTAAACATTCTCCCAGGTCACGGATGAAAGCTCGGCCCTGTTTCCAGCGTTCGGTCTGGCCACGAAATCACAGACCCCTCTGTTCGGCCGCCCGGCTCTCTTTCGCACGTCTCTTTATGACACTTTTCCCCTGGCTAAATATAGAACCGGGGTACTGCACGCCGGCGAAAAATCGCTAAATCGTTTACACCAACCGAAACGTTCCACTGTGTGAGATGATCGACAATTACGCAGACCGAGCCCTCTGTATGGTGAAGACAGGTGTTTGAAGAATGGAAGTAGATTTAGGAAACGTCGAGTTGCAGGAATATTTATATCCTCTCGCAGAGTGTCTTCGATTTTAATAGTTCCACGGTACGAACATTTATATGGAAGCAACAAGAATCCTCGCTGATAGAAACGCTGTATTGGAACTTGTATTTTAAAAGTTGTCTCTCCTCTCTCTATTCTTATCGATAAGAATTTGTAACATTTGTAAGAATTTTGTAGAAAGTATTCACTGTAGCCGCTGCATAGTTTTCTTTCAGCGGAGCCAGCGAGAGAATCGCACGGTAGAAATAAACCGGGAAGGAAACATCAACACTGCGACGCGATCGCAATAAAAACCGACAGCTTTTCGTCTTTCACGAGCTAACCAACCAACGAGCTTTCTCACCAAACTTCCCTCTCGTCTGTTTCAGATTCCCCTGGAAGATGCGACAACTCGTCAAGAGAATCGTCTAGCCGAAGCTGAAAAACCTTCCACGTCGCGATCGTTCGTGTCCCAAGAGCTAGGACAATCAACGAGAGGCAACTCGCGAAACTGAGCGAGCGTCGCGACAGGGACCGAGGTCGTAAAAAAAAGGGGGGGAGGGGGGAAAGAAGAGAGATCCGTGTACAGGTGTATCGAGCGGATCTTCTGCCGGTTTGGAAAAGAGAAGAAAAGGAAAAAAATGAGAGGCAAGACGGGAGTCGGGAGGAAGAAACGCGGCCTCGACCGATCGACAACCTGATAGGACCGGATTTCCGGATTGAAAGAACGCGCGAAGAGGTGGGCTGGCGCGGCGACCGTGCGACGAAAAATGAACGAAAGCGCGGTCTACCTGCTCGGATCGGAAGAAGAGGCAAACGTACCGAGCAATCAGCTGAACCGTAGTTTCTACAGCGCGAGCTACCCGCCGCAGAACCGCACCGGCGGCGAGGATCTCTGGAACCTTGCCACCGACAGAGCCGGTTTAGCGATACTCCTGTTCCTGTTCTCGGTCGCCACCGTGTTCGGCAATATGCTGGTGATCCTGGCGGTGGTGAGAGAGAGGTACCTGCACACAGCGACCAATTACTTCGTCACGTCGTTGGCTTTCGCCGACTGTCTGGTCGGGCTGGTGGTGATGCCGTTCAGCGCGATATACGAGGTGCTGGAGAATCGTTGGCTGTTCACCACAGACTGGTGCGACGTCTGGCGTTCGTTGGACGTCCTCTTCTCGACCGCGTCGATCCTGAATCTCTGCGTTATCAGTTTGGATCGTTACTGGGCCATCACCGACCCGTTCACCTATCCGAGTAAAATGAGCAGGAAACGCGCGGCCATTCTCATCGCCACCGTGTGGATTTGCTCGAGCGCGATCTCGTTCCCAGCGATCGCGTGGTGGAGGGCTGTCCGCACGGAGGAAGTGCCGGAAGACAAGTGCCCGTTCACCGAGCACCTCGGTTATCTGATCTTCTCGTCGACGATCAGCTTCTATTTGCCCCTGTTCGTGATGGTGTTCACCTACTACAAGATCTATCGGGCCGCCGTGTTCCAGACCAAGAGCCTGAAGCTCGGCACCAAGCAAGTTATAATGGCCTCCGGTGAATTGGAGCTCACTCTGAGGATACATCGAGGAGGCGGGACAAACACCGACGCCAGGCACCTGTTCCGCACTGCCTCGAGCACGCCGGAGGACCTCCAGGATCTCGAGGAGCCTCTGACCGTCATGCACAACAACTGTTTAACCAGGGTCCCCTCGACGAGGATCAATAAACAGCACCGGGGAAACAATTTCTCGCTGTCGCGCAAGCTGGCCAAGTTCGCCAAGGAGAAAAAAGCCGCCAAGACGCTGGGCATCGTGATGGGCGTCTTCATCATCTGCTGGCTGCCGTTCTTCGTCGTGAACCTCTGGTCAGGATTTTGCTCGCAGTGCATATGGCAGGAGAAGATCGTGTTCGCCGCGGTGACGTGGCTCGGCTGGATCAACAGCGGTATGAACCCGGTGATATACGCCTGCTGGAGCAGAGACTTCCGCAGGTAAGCTTCTTGATTGTCTTCGAATCAACTTTATCACTCTTACTCTGTCTGGTGAAAATCTTCTTGAAATTTCATTCTCGAGGAGATGTACGAGGAATTCCGTCCTTTCGTGCCCCGTAAAGGTGTACCTACGACGATACGTTTACCGATACCGCTGCTAACTGGTTGGCGAGACATCGGTAAACGCGTCTCTCGATGCCACCGGCGAAGTTAATGGGCTTGTGACTACATCAGACAGTTGCGGATTGCGACGGAGAATTAATGAGTAAAGAGAGTAAGAGAGACGAGCCGCTAATAGGATCGTGGGTAAATGTGTTTCGACCGAGCCCACGCATCAACGAGTCACGTTGTTGAACGGGAAACACGAGTTGGCTCGATTGAAATCCAGAATCAGACGGTTGAGTGTAGTTGCGTCCGATCTCTCCAAAATAATTAATTAACGCGACAGGTTACTTTCCGAATTACTCCCCTTTCTCGGGAATTCTCTTCAAATACCATAAAAGTCTAAATACCTTGGGGGGGGGGGGGAAAA
>NIPQ01092739.1:18169-31702 GCA_002806875.1 Lepidotrigona ventralis hoosana
TCATGTCTTCTTCGTCGTCTACCACCACGAGGGAAGTCTTGTTTTCGTTACCTATGTGCTCGAGCAAGAAACTTTTGACACAAGGTATCGCCGGTAAAAATTCTTCCCGTTGATTCTCTTCGTTCGTCACACCTTGAACGATCAATCTTCGACTGCCCGAGTAGCCTCGAGAGACGATGGCCCGCGCGGCATGCGAGAACGTGGAAAGAAAAAGAAACACGGCGAAAGAGGCAAGACACGACGGGAAGAGCGACATCCCTGCGAAGTTTCCACGAGGACAAAGGCTGAACTGCTCTGCGCGAGTGGTTCACTCGTGAGCAAGCAAGATAATCAAGGACTCGATGTTCTCCACTAGATACCTATCGTCGAAGCGCGACCGTGAACTTGTTACATGGCACAGCGTGGAACCATAACGAAATTTGTTCAACGCGCCACATGATGAAAATCGTATTCCGCTCGCGGAACATCGATCGATCTGTCACATGTAAATGCGACAAGATGAAATAACGAAGAAATCTCTAGACTCGCAGAACCGAGGGGCAAAATTACTTTTCGAAAATGAAATTCCTCTGTTTACGTTAGCGGTTGCATGCCACGCTCAGGCTGTAACGGAGCCTATGCAAATACTCGCGACATAGCGACGATATTTGAAACAACAGTCCAGTCATGCGATCATGAAGTTAAAAAAACGCGCGCCATGACGTGACCAACTTTCGAGGTCGAACAGCTGAACGCGCATTTCCTCGGATCGAGGAGGGCAATTGAAGTCCGAAATAATCCATTTCGAAATCTATCTTCTTTCGGATTATTCTATATTCAAGTTTGAAACTTGCGAGCTATTTTAACGCTCATCAAACGTGCCGAATTTGTCAAATGTTTCACTTCGAAACATTCCTTTTAGTATGACGCATATTCTCTTTTTTATCTTTGTTTCTTTACGGAAATTATGAAGTTTCGAATTCAGTAAGTTTAATCGCTTTCAATCTCTCGTTGACGACCAGATCAACTTTCGCTGAACTTCAATTTGATCAACTTAATTCGTACTAATTATTATTTAATAATTAGCTGTCTTCTTAATTATATATATATATATATATATATAGCCTCTTTGACATGTATCAAGACTGTATTTCCATCATTTTCAACAATTCTAACAATTAAATTTCGCATCTATTTTTTGAGGTTGTAAAGACCAACACGTACAATGTTAAACATCATCACATTCCATTATATTCCTCTCGCAACACACAAGAAACAACTCTTGTAAATCTTGGATCGTTCTGTTGCATTCAAATGCAAGGTCATAACCGATTAATCGTACCGCTGATGACCTCAACTAATCGTCACATCTCGCACGAAACGTTACATTGCATTTTACACGAGAGAGAAACGCCACTATTATCGTTTGCTCGATAATTTCAACCAATGCTCGCGTCTCGCGTGAAAAATTAGGGTGCCATTTTATACGAAGGAACTGCCACTATCGAAATTCAGCGCCATCCTTCTTTTCTTTTGCAGAGCATTCGTGAGGATCCTGTGTGCTTGCTGCCCGGGTCGAATGAGACGGCGATATCAGCCGGCATTCAGATGTAAACCAAGTCAAGTGAGTATGAAATATTCATACTTCCCATACAAATTGCGCCACGTGTACGGTTCGCGGGTAGGAAATATGCGCCCGTTACAGCCGGCCAGTTCGTTGTTCCGGNAATATGCGCCCGTTACAGCCGGCCAGTTCGTTGTTCCGGTCGTCCGCGAGTCAGAAAAACCCATCCACGGGAAACAACCCTGTTGGCGGATCCCATAAATTGCTACCGAGTCACGTCCCTCGGTTTTATCTCGGCGAATCCAATGGCCGGTCACTTGTATTCGTATTCGACTCGGCGAAAGCTCGAGGCATCCTCCCGCGCGACAGAAAGCGGCAGAAAAAGAGGGGGCTCGGCTATTTCAAAGCCAGCTGCAACACACCGAGGCAATGATTACCCTCCCTTGTATTAAGAACAACTCTCTTGCATCTCTGTAGTAGCCAAATATTCCACCTAGTTTATAGTTTCTGCAGTAGTTGCGAACGTTCAACCTAAATGTCACGTTCACACTCGCCATTCCCACTCGTGAATTCATCNCTCGGCTATTTCAAAGCCAGCTGCAACACACCGAGGCAATGATTACCCTCCCTTGTATTAAGAACAACTCTCTTGCATCTCTGTAGTAGCCAAATATTCCACCTAGTTTATAGTTTCTGCAGTAGTTTCGAACGTTCAACCTAAATGTCACGTTCACACTCGCCATTCCCACTCGTGAATTCATCGTACGAGGTAACAGAATGTCGAGATCATTTCAGATTTTCTTCTTCGAGGTCGATCACTTTTCTAATTACCATCGCCATTCCCACTCGTGAATTCATCGTACGAGGTAACAGAATGTCGAGATCATTTCAGATTTTCTTCTTCGAGGTCGATCACTTTTCTAATTACCATGGCATGACAGATGTGGTGAATTGTCTTTGATTGTCAAATTACTGTCAAACTCGATCGACGTATGTTCAATTACTTGAAACATTGAAGTCTTTCAGATATAAAATATCATTGTACTGTTTGAAATGTATGAAAAATTATAATCAGCGATTTCAATTGAATTGTCAAATTACTGTCAAACTCGATCGACGTATGTTCAATTACTTGAAACATTGAAGTCTTTCAGATATAAAATATCATTGTACTGTTTGAAATGTATGAAAAATTATAATCAGCGATTTCAATTGAATTCTCTTGTACGAAAGATTTTTATGTTTTCAGATTCCGTGTACATATAGGAATATGTATAGGAATTATTTAATTTATTTAACACATTGACTACTACAACGGTCAGTTCCTATTTCTATAAATGTTTTAAGATAATTAAAATGGGATGAACGTATTAACAATAAATTTAACAATAATTTCAAATGGTAATAAACTTAAAATAATATAAATAACTAGATGATTGTATTTCATTGCAATCATGAAATTAAATAATTCTATCTTGCAAGAGTTAAATATTTTGTCCCATAAACAAAACGTGTGGCAGTCAGTGTGTTAACTTATTGTTACACCATATGTCCCGTTAGACAGGCAACATACACCGTTAAATGTTGTTTTGAATGTCATTGAAAGTGCCTGAAACCTGGTCGAATAATCTTCGTATTTTTCACCCAATTAGTGCCCAATTTGATTAACGAAGACGAAACACGGAAGGAATACGATTTGTTAACATATACATCTGCATAATACGTTAGAAATTAATAAACTTTGCTATTTAAATTCGTCTGAAGCTTTCAATTTTACTAAAAGAGCGAGAAGGGCACTGGAGTGCTTTCGAGTGGTCTCAATTTCACGATCAGAGGTTGAATATTTATTACATTTTCTAGGTTGGACCTAGTTCACTCTATTTAAATTAAAATTTAAACGAAGTTACAAAACGTTGGAAGCGTTTAAACTTCTTCGGAAAGTCGATACATATCGCTCGGTTAAAATGATCTCTCTCCTTTCCAACAGCGAGAACTCGTTATCATTTCACCTGCTGTTCCAGCACCGTGACAAAAAACATTCAAACTCCTTCGCCTATCCGATCCATTACGTCGGATGGGAATCAAACTTCGAAGATAAAAAAAAAAAAAAATGTCGAGCAGCACGAACTTGCTTCTTGCCGATCGATACGAATGAATTTTCTACGAATGCTTAATTTCAGAATGTGCCATGATATGCGCAGTGAATCGTTCCGCCCGCGCGCGAAAACTCGCGGATTCGTTCGAAACAATTCCTTCGAAGATAGAAAGACAGCGTTTGCAAGTCCGATCCTGAGAAGAAATTAGGCTCGCTTCCATGCTGTTTTCCCGGCACGTTCAGGGCTTGCTCGTGGGAGCAACAGGCGAAGACAAATCCAAAGGAGATTGCGTTGCAAAGCAATTCGCAGGATTTATTAGGACAAAGAGATAACCCCAAGGCAAGAGAGAACGGCTCGAGGCCAAGTATAAAGCGATCAAGGGAATGCGGTAGGGACTGTATCGGGTTGTGTAGCCGCACAAGCCGGCCTTGAATGCTCGCCAAACGAAAGAAATTTATCGTTTCGATTGTGAAAGTTTTCATCCTCGAAATAGTTCCGATCTGCCCGTAATAACGTCGAGTTTAAGCTCCGAGTAACTTCGAGAACTGTCTCCGTTCCATTTTAGATGAACATTTCCCTTCATGTGTCCCCCTTCGTTCAATAAGTAATAGTGCCAAAAACTTTCGACGTTGGTAACAGTCATTCTCTTATCACCTGTTACAAACGAGCGTGTTACAATCGTCGATATCAAACGCGTGCAAATGAACGTGAAAATTACAACGACGTGACAATGATCGATGAGTTTATTGGATGGAGCTAATAAATTAAATGGTGCCGTTACCTCGTTTCGTAACTCGTGCGAATTCATTTCGCGCGGATGCACGACACGGGCATTTCGTTTTCCAAATGGATATTCACGCGAATATCTTGGCAAACGTATCAAAACGCGTCGAATATAAATGCATTTCGAACTGTCATGGGAAATAGCGAAGATTCGCTGACCAAGTCTGATGTGCGCGAGAAAAGAGGAAGAAAAAAATGCGAGCACAAGGGAAAAGAGAGATGACGAAGTTGCCCGATACCTACGCTATATTTGGAACATATTGGTTCTCCTTGCTTCGCGAAACTTCACCTATTCCCATGACGCGTGCTGCTCGCGCGGAACTTTTCTTATTTATTAAGTAGAGAAAGTTGGCCGTAGTCAGGCGATGTCGGAGGAAGAAAAAAGAATTCCGCGAGGCTTGTCCGCGTTACACGCGAACGTAATATCCGCGGATTAGATTTACTGTTTACGTTCGATTGCATATAATTCCGTCGCATCCGCGTGTATACGGTTGAACAAATAGCTTGCGCGGGTTCGGGTCGCGATATCGGCTCTGGCAACTTCCATAGCCTCGAAGCCACTTCGAAGCGATTAAGCGCGCGTTTCGATATAATATCCCTTTACTAGCTATTTTATCTATCCTTAGCGTACCCGTCTGCTGCACAACATTTTCTTTGAAACTGAAGAAGTTCATCTACTCTCGTTTCGTCTACTTTTACCTCGCGTCAGGTGAATCCGGCATTCTATTAACCGTGCCTTCCTTTGGTTCGCGTGAAACATGCGTCGGTTTATTCGAAACAGGCAACCGTGTGCAGATTGAATCACAACAGTCGCTGGACCTTAGATCTCCGTTCACCGTACATTTGAAGGCAACGAGGCACGTTGCCCGCAAGGGGAAAACTGCGACACGAAAGGACACATCGAATCGAGTGTATTCATGTTTTTTCAGAGATTCGCATCGGGAAGGTACTACTCCGCTTATTCGCTCCACCACGTACGAAGCAGCCGAGAGAGTTCGTGCGAGCAAACCTACATTTAACGATGGGATATCGCCGCGATGTGGATCCTCGTCAATCGTTGGACACCTTTCTACCTTCCTTCCACCTTCCTTCCGTTCGTTACCATCGAGAAGCATCGTCCTGCCTGTGACAATTCCTATCCCAGTAATCTCCCGGAGACACTTTAGTACAGAGATTCGACGAAGGATTCTGTCACCACCCTGTATAACATAGTCTCGGTATGTTGATTAGTGAATGGATTTATCGATCACCGACACGTACACGCACACCTGATACACGTATATACGAGCACCTGCACCAGAAGCACCGTACGCGAACGCAGTGCACGTGTTTGGTATGCCTAGGTACACGCATCCCTGACCTACGTTTCGAGATGTTTCTGTCTGTCTCTGCACCCCCTATCGCAATTGTCCATCCGAATGGAAAGACGTCACAAAGTTCTGGCCCTTTTCTTTGACTTCTCACTACTCGTCAAATGATAACGTTTCAGTTTGCAAAAGAACGAGCAGAGCAACTGGCGCCTCGAGTATTGATCAAGACGTAACTTGGAGATTTGTGCGCTTCGAACGGAAATTGTGCATACAAGATGAAACAGCCCCCCAAAAAAAAGAGAGGGAGAGAAAGAAAAAATAGAGAAAATATGACATTGCTTGCAGGGTAATAACACATGGCTGATGAACAATGATGGAGTAGCACTCCTTTAATCGATGCTGCTGCGTCGAACTTCTCCGTCGCGAAAAATACGTGTACATAAATTTTTGCGAGCCGGTACACATTTCGGCCACACGTGTTTGACAAAAGAAGGTCTAAATAGTCGACAATTAATACCGTTCGTGCCATGACGCGATTCATTTAATTTGTCATCCAATTTGCAGCGAGCGTGTTACCGCTCGCTGGCAGACGGCGCGTACACAATTCAAAATCAATCGCCTAATTCGCTTCGAGTCTTACGACTCGCGGCCGTTCATTCATCAATGTGGCCGAATTAAATTACCCGCACGGTGCGGTGCGATCGATCCTGCCCGATGTGACAGAGTAAGGATCGTCTACCGCAGGCTTGAAAATCGTGAAATCGTCGTCGAAAAATCGTGCGTTGTTTTTCATCCCCGACAGGGTGTGACGTTTGCAAAAAACTTGTAAAAAGCCGGCTCGACGTGACACACCTGCTCGATTAACGCGTAATTGCGCCGTGTAATCCGATCAAATGGAATCGCTCGTATCACGCCGTGCCGAGGAGTAAATAACATTAATAGGAATTAGAATTGCCATTTTCGAATGAAACCCAGTGATTTCGGTCGAAAGCTCGCCGACCGAAAGTTCTCGTACACGCTGCAACTTCCTCGTTGGCTGCAAAGCCTTGGCCAACGAGGATATAAATAAACGTGATAGGGCATAAACAAAATAAACTAGTGACGTAAGCAAACAAATGAAAACATGTATAAATAACCGATAAAACGGCAGCGGTAGCTCGCACCGATCGATAGTATCCGTACTTTGAATATGAAGCGCGTCAGCACGGAATATGTTAAATAACCGTTTTTTTTTCTTTGCATTTTATTTCGTTTTATCGTTTTTTTTTGTGTTTTGTTCTTTTTTTTTTTAAATAAATCCACTTTATTTCATGTCAGCTGCCATCCATCACGATCGACGTTTCATGAATACCGTCGTATTAGCCAGTTCAAGCCAAGGCGACGCATTACGCTTTGCACACGAGCGTTTTGAAGCTCGAACGCAACGCACGTTATTTGTCAGCGTTAATTCTCGTTGCCGAGGGAAATCACGCGTTTGCAACTGCTCTCGCTATCAACGAACGAACGAACGCTTCTTCGGGAAATGTAGCCAGCCCAGCAAAATTCGTTCTTATCTTATTTCGGAGAGGCACCGGCTTGCACACGCCCATACCCTCCTACAGGAAGTTTGCACACCAGCTCCATAAAACGTCGACGAAACGCGGCACCGCGTGTGCTCTCGCGCCACCGTCGGACTTTCCAGTTTTGGAAACTCACAGTCTGCCGGTTGATCCTGCATTAGCCGTCCAAAGACAAAAGTCGCGTATTATCGAAGTCACGTTGGACTTTTTAAACAGTTGCGAGTAAGCATTTGAGTAAGGAAATCGCCGCTGAAAACGGGACGCTGCAACTATCGAGCGACCGAATCGAGTTGCTGCCGCTTGACTAGTTTCCGAAACCAGAGGGACAAACCGATAGCCATCTAGTACGGTTCAACCGCGAGATTGGCGAATCGCGGGACGATGAATTAACGCGATCCCCCCGTGGAAACTTTGCAACTCGCCAGGCGATATAACGCGATACAAGCTGCGATGTTTCTCATCGGACGGAGACGAAACTGTAAACTGTCGCCGCGGAAATCTCGAAGAAAACAAGGGGACATGAATTACGACAAGCGGGTCTGTCGCTGAAGGAGATATAAACGTCGGAAGCTGATGGACGGACGGGCTGTCCATCCCTCGAATTCGCCCCGTCGAGGTCGCCGTTCTCCAAATAACAATTTGAAAAAAGAATATAAATTGCCGGGGCGATCTGCGAGTCCTCATCAATCGCTCGCTCACCCGTTTGCCTCGGGCATCTTGTTCAACGTCAAGTTTACGGCCTGTCGTTTTTCCATGTCGATATCTTTCCTCTCGCGATTTTTATTACCGTCCCAGAGAGAAAAGAAAAGAGAAGTGACACGATTCCGCCGCGCTGACGCGATTAGAAAATCGTCGGCCCGCAAAGTCCGCTCGAGCGAAGGAACTCGCGGCACGAGTGCAATTCAACGGGAGGAGGAAAAAAAACAAAATGACGGCTCTGTTTCGCTCGATTTCAACACGACTCGTTCCAATAACCGAAAAGAGGTTTATCGCGTTTGAATGTTGGTCACACTACGCCCGTACTGTGGCATTGATGTATACACGATTGTAAATCGTTCGCGTGTACGCACCGTGTATACTTCGCAGAAGTATTTCCACGCCTATTTTGTACGAAACGTTTCGAGATCTCTCGTCACAACCGAATCGTCCGCAACCTCGTCCACGGAAACGCGTTCGTGGTAAAAATTCTCTTTCGATTTTAGTAGGAAAAAATTGGAAAATGTTGAAAATTTCAGACAATTCTAATTTGGGAGCCAACTCCAAATCGGAGGATCGATACGAACGTACGGACCGCGTAATTCCTAACGATGGTTAGGAAACCACGACTTGAAATTATTTCACGGGGAAACCCGACGGGAAAGAGGAAATCGAGAAAAGTTTGAATTTCGTGACTCTGCCGTGCAGAACCAGACTGTTCCTGGTCCGGAGCTGCTCGAACGTCTAATTAGCGTGTCTCCAACGTCGACGCGTCTGTCTCCTTCGTTTTACCCTCGATTTGGACCTCAACGAGCGGGAACCTCGCGCGAAAGCCACGAACTCGATCGGAGAACATCTGATAAAAAGATCACATTTCGGCCAACAATCACATTGTCTCGATTGGCTAATTAAAAGGGATCCATCTCCACCGCGTTTTTAATTACGTTTCCCCCATTATTCGCGATGAATGTTTCCCGGCGACGAGCGCCGGTAACGAACGCGTCGGGACACCGGTAGAATTATCGAGGACAGGACAACGTTTGACTTTAATTAAATTCCTTTAATGTAACCGGGCTGCGTGTCGACTTGCTTGCTTCCTCGAAAATTTTTGGTCAAACGTTTGGCGCGCACGATCGATCGTCGATTCGCCGCTCCTGGCGATCATCGATCCGCCCTCCTTTAATTAACTAATTTCCCGGAGACTCGATGGAAACTACGAGAATAAAGACAAGATACGAGCACCGATGAAATAGAACTCGAACGGTCGTTCGGTACCTTTATATACATGCACATATACACGTAACGCGCTTTTAATCGAATTGCATTGTCCGGAAATAAGCACGGAGTCAACACAGACGACGACTCGGCTCGGCTCGGCTCGAAATTCGATTGTAACCACGAAAATGGACCGTCGAGAGGCGGCGAGATTCGTGACGTTTCGTACGATTTAACACCTATCAGGCCAGATTTTCAATAAATTGTCTCTGCCTTGTCTCTTCGGGTCTATAAATTCAACGTCCCGATCGCTGTACACGAAAAAGAAGAGACAAAGACGGTGTGACACCGTTACAATGTATTTTACACTTTTCAACCTCTTCGTATTTGTAATTTTTTTTCCCCCTTTCTTCTTTTACTTTCGTTTCGATATTCCCTTCGAAAGCGAAGGGAACTGAATACAATACGAACTTTAAAGATCGACTTTCGTTAACTTTAATCGAATTAACAAAGCAATTGCCATCCGATATGCTCGTCTCAGATTCAGCGACGCGATCGATCGCGTTGTAACGATAAACTATCCCGGTACAGAGGGAAAGTATCGTGGAAGAAAATAACGCGGGGACAATTGCGCGGCAGACTGTAGCGGGACCGGTGTGGAAATTGACCTAGATACTTTTAATTTCGTTAATCCGCCAGGATGAGAGAGACGGGACTGTGAAACCGAAGGAAAAAGCCAGGAAGAAACAGGAGATCCGATCTGGCCAGACTCCCCCGGGAATTCGGTGCCTGATAGGATAAACGAGGAAACTTTTGCGTTGACACGCTAGCCGGCCCTCGAGATCGAACGAACGTAACGACCAATGTGAATTTCGTATCGTGTCGAGATTACAGTTATCCTCCCTTTGCTAGTTAACTATCAACTGAATTGTACTTTAAGCAGCGGAGTTCGAAAGCAACGATATATTTCGTAACGCGAGCATCGAAGAAACTGGGGATTTAACGTCGGGACTGTTCTACAAGAATTTCTACAAATCTCCAAGAGATTCGTACTGTAACTAGATTACGAATGGACACGATCTTTCTCAAAAACTTTCCCCTCCTTATCAAAGAATTCCGATACACAGATCTTTATATTTTTTTTACATTATTTAACGACGATTCGAGAAAACAATTAATATTTCAATGTTACAGAGTAAGTATAGTAAGCAATAATTATTATAATGTTATAAATACAATAATCCGATATACGCGCTGTGTCGTAGAGATAAAAACGTCTGAGAAAGTCGAACGGATTTTATTCTAGGACTTACTACTTAACGTGAATTGTGTGCACTTGCAAAAAAAATTGAACGAAGAAATTCGCTTGAAGACACGTCTATTGACACGAAACCGGCGGGAAATTCAGCGCGATGTTTCATCCGCGAAATCGGAAGCTCGCCTAGTCGATATGGTATTTGCGGTGACAATTTTTCCACGGCCCACCGCTTCGCCTCAGGTATTGAGTTATTTGGTTTATGGACAGCAGAGCCATCGAAAATCGTTTCATTGTCATGTGCTGCTCTATCAGGCCGCCTATTCGCGATTCATCCGTACCCTCTGCCCCTTCTCTACGAGATCGACGCAAAGGCGCGACTGCATCGAGCGTGAGCGTGAACCGGAAACCTTTCGCCGTTGATCCGTTGCGACCTTTAAAAAAGAGACGAAGGCTGTTACATACTCCCGTGGAAATGTATCGATTCGACGACAATCGGCAAGCCTCCATCCCGAGATTGAAACACGCTGTATCAGACGACGGTCCCGAGCGGCAAAAAGAATAATCTGTTTTGGAAAGAACGATTCTTCTGCGAATATCGAAGAATGGCTTGGCAATGATAAATATCCTTTTGGCGATAACGTCCCGTTCTTACAACAATTGGACGCGTTCCAATAGGGAAAGCGAAGAGGAAAACGATCGATACGTGAAACGTCGGAGAGGAGAATGGAAGTCAGAGAGTTTCAAGATACAAAAATAACGGATAAAGTTGTTCTCGAAGCTTTTTCGAGGAAAGCACGGGAGGAAGATTCGATCTGCCCTTTCCTGGGCGCAACAAACGAAAAACGAACCCGTTTTTCTAATTCCACGGTAAAGGGAAGGCCATCTATGATACCGGCGTGTGTGCAAAAACCGATGGAAAGATAGAGCGTGTAACTCGTCGATAAAACAAACAACGGATTACGGGGAAGCAGGCAATGCGGGCTCGTGTGTATCGATAACGTTCGCGAGTTACGCGAAAGGCGCGAGATAATTCGTGCTAATGCACGAGAAGATCGTTTAACTAGCGTGCCCATTGCGCTATCGTTCGACTCCATTTTTTACCCCTCTTCTAAGATCCATCTTTCCCTACCTCGTCCGGGTAAAACATCCGCGTCAGAAACGCGCATCCTCGAAAACGATTGACCCAGATCCTCCCTTTCTTAGGTCAGCTAATTTACAACCTTCGTACCGCGTAAACAATATTCATCGTAATTTCTATGTGTGAGCCTCTGTAGTAGATACTCTCGAGCACTGCGAACATATTTTAGGGGCTCCGGGTGTCACAAAGATCGGACTTAAAGGGAAAGGAATACTCGATACTTTCCGGGCTTTGGAGGGCGGAGAAAAATACCGGCACCTTTTCTAATTTAACACCGGATTAACGCGATCACGATCCAATTCTACCTCTCAATTGTACATACGCGCACCGAGCACACGGTGAACGGATGTTCCCTCACGGCCACGATAAAAATATTTTTTTGAGAATCTGATCGTTCTGATTACAGTATGTTTCCGGAGCGAACACCAGCGGCGAGGCGAGTCGCGTCAGCTACAGTAGCGTCAGCCAAAGCAGCGACGGTGGTGTCGGAACCATACTACCCAGCGGCGGGATGTGACGTCACACGGGGGCCCGCCCTGGGCCTCGGCGAGAACGCGCGATCCGTTTCCGGGACACGTGATTGTAGACTCGCTTCTCCAGTCCATTTTCTCATCATTCTGACGCGAGAATATTCGTCTCACAGATAGATCCGAACGAGGCGAATCGAGAAGATCGTTCGCCGATCCCCGCGTGTGCTTCCGAGCAGGACAAACCAAGGATCTCGTCGTGGATCTCAAGGATATGCGACGTGGTTCCGTTCTTCCTCGTTGTCGAGCTTCACCGAGGCTGACGAAACAGTGGACCACGAAGAAGCGTGACGCGCGACTCGCAACAATTTCTTGTACATAGAGAGCAACAGTAGTTTCGCGTTTTGTTCCGACGAAGAATCTAGTGGAAAAAAAAAAAGGAACAAATCGAATTGCGGAGAAAGACGGTACCATGAATCGAGTCGGACGGCTTGTTACCGTTTTTACGTTCGGACACTATCTAGCCTTTTAGCGAACCTTCGTACACGGAATCGTAAAGCGAACAGCCGGCGATGGCGCGATCGGTAGTCTACACGGCGAGTTTATCCTGTTTTCCTGGACTCCTCCGATTTCAATACGCCCAACCAATTGTCTGCCGTTTTCGTTTCGATACGATTAAACGTTATTGTTCCTCGGGTAACCGTGAACCGAATCGCAAGAAAGAAAATACACTCTCTGTGCCTGTGTGCATTACGCGTTTAGGAGACTGACGACCCAACGTTTGGAATTTAACGTAATGTGGAATTGGTATTGGTTTTCATGGAACGGGCCATCTCTCGTGTCGGTGCATCGACAAGTGACTGTATAAATAAAAGGTGTGCACAAAGATAAAATAACGAGGAACGGATAAACGTATTAGCGCGCCAAGCCGGCTGTCGATCGACAAAAAAAAAAACACGTGAAAAAAAACAACACTTCTTACACAAGAAAATTAACAACGTTCCTGCGAGGAAAAAAAAACTGCATTTTCCTGCGAAAATCAAATATGCGCGTTCCGCACTGTTCTTCCAGTCACGTTGATCGTTAAATACGCATATGCGAACGGATTCGGTGCGACAAACCACTGTCTAGATTGAGAGTTACCTTCGAGTTTCCTCGAACCCGACCGACACAAGACTGGCAAAATCGAAAGGTTTTTTTTCATCGAATTGAAAAATACGCATATGCGAACGGATTCGGTGCGACAAACCACTGTCTAGATTGAGAGTTACCTTCGAGTTTCCTCGAACCCGACCGACACAAGACTGGCAAAATCGAAAGGTTTTTTTTCATCGAATTGACAAAGAAAATTCCGTGAAACTGAACCGATATAACCGAATCGTTCCTTCAACTTTGTTTACAACTATACAAGACTATGTAATACAGCGTGAAACACGTACCAAGGCCGATGTAACTTAAGCGATGAATA
>NIPQ01092744.1:0-20134 GCA_002806875.1 Lepidotrigona ventralis hoosana
TGCAGTGGACCTCACCGAGTAGGATGAATACGAATCCATCGATTCCGAGCAAGCGACCTTAAACGTCCCTATTCTCAAGGGGAACCAGGAGTACTTTCCACACTGCTGCTCGTAAAACTACATCGAAGATGAAAATGAGATTGTAACCGTTCGCTGGAGAAGAGAGGGAATATCCTCTTACTGGTATCTACTGGTGTTCGTATTAGTGATCGAGAAACTGGTGGAATCGTCGCTCTCGTATCGGACGAGACTCCGATACACCATGGTGATCCATGAAGCTCACACTCTGACGGCAGAGCGTGCACCCTCCGACGCGATAACATCCGATAGACCCTAATGACACCACGCCGGTTCCCTGTTATCGTCAGCATCGTCGGGGCCGTCTATTTCCGTCGCTTGGAACTTGGCGTCGTACGCGCCACTCGAGCAACTCGCACGGGGGAAAAAGGGCAGCGTTACGTCATTATCGGTGAACGATGACGGCAAGCCGTGTGATGTTTAACCGCGTATGAAGCGGGCGTTAATGGACCGTGGTCCGAGCGTACGATTAACCGTTCGAGTAGCTCCATTAATAACGACCAAGACGCTTTGCAGAGGAAGAGGAGGAGGACGTGCAGCGAGCGGCGGTTGCACCGAGGGGGATGACCGTGCGACTTTAAAAAAAGACGAACACCCTCGGCTGGAGCCGCATTCTCGTTCGGTCGTTTCGTCAATGAACCACCGTTCGATGCGTTCGCTCGTCGTGCACCGTCTATCGCCGCGTGTGTTGCATTATTCTACGTGTATGTGTATGTGTGTGCGTGCGTGCGGATATCGTTGGCGGTCACGGCAACTCGAACGTTGATCGACAGTCGCCCCTGTTCGTTTGTCGAAAGTTCAATCGATCGCCGAGTTTAGTTAATAACTCGGTTCACTTGCAGTTTGGTAAAATTCCGTGAAAATTTTGGTTGACAAGGTGAGGAGAGAGAGAGAGAGGCGACTGAGAGATCGCTGTGTGAGGTTTGCAAGGGGAAACGAGTGCTCTGTGTGAAGTTCTCGCGACGGCGTGCCACGCCGGATAGTCGTGCAGGAATCCCAGAAGACGGTGTCGGGAATCGGTTCGCAAGCGAAGTTCCAACCCATCGGAGAACTAGATTCATTGAAACTTATCGCCTATATCCGGCAACTTGCTATTCTGGGAGTTAAGGCTGCTGGATAACGGCGGCGGGGAACACTCGTCCGTTTAGTTACACCCGGTCCCAGGATGAAGGGGATGTTTCTGGTGATGAGCTCGATGGCTTGGTTTGTTGCGGCGGAAGTTTTCCTTGGCGACGTCGACGAGCCGAGTAAGTGATTGAAACTTCTGATTTGCNGCGACGTCGACGAGCCGAGTAAGTGATTGAAACTTCTGATTTGCCAACCTGCTCTCGCGCAGCAACGTTCAATTAAGACGTGACGATAATTCTGTTTGCGTTTAGAAGGATGATTTGGAAGGACCGCGAGTATTATTTTATTTCGACTTCTAGACTCTCGCGATGACGACCTTTGAAACGAACTTTGAAATTTCGTCGATATCGTTGATTCTTTTGCTTCTACGTTTGATTAGATCGCTGTTAGATGGTTGCATATCATTATTTATAGTAGGCGGAAATGAGAAGGATGCGAAGGTAATTTCTGGAAGATACTTTTTCTTTTTTCATTCATTTTGATAATTAATGATTTCAACAAAATGATTTCTCTTTTGTAACGCGATATTTTTCTAACTTTAGAATGTCGAGCTGAATTTAGTTCTTTTTGATCGCTTTTTTCATTTTGCTTAAACTTTGCCGGACTATAGTGGCTATATACGTTTAATTATAGTCGCCCGGGGAAAACGAAAAAGATACGAAATTACTTTTCGAAAGATACATTTTCGTCTATTTATTTGACGAGGCGACTCGTTGAGTTGATTTAATTATTTTTCGATAATTATCTACAATTATCAGATAATTATTATAGTAACAGTTTTGCCTTTTATTTTGTAACTTTTGTTTCACTTTCTTCAAAATTATGGCGGTAAAAAATAAGAGGAGTTTTGATCGAATTTTTCGCTTTTAGGTATATTAATTACACCATCTTCTGAATCTTTGAGACGTTTCAATGAGAAATTGAACAGAAATTAATTATTATTTACTCTGTAAAATGGTATGAAATTTTCACGCCATTCAACGGAGTTATAAAAAATTTTAGAAATAGATTTCAACAGATTTTGCTGGTCGATTCTGAGTGCGAATAATTTAACGGTTAGAGTTTTCTAGTTTTTCAATTCAGTTTGCGAACTTGGAATTTTATATTCTAATTTTATACATAATGGCCAGAGAAAGTGTAATTAAAAGCGTGTATTTGATATTGACGTGTCGTACACTAAAAAAGGCACTTATGTATCGATTTGACTATTGTATAACGAAATGGCTTAGATTTGATCTAGATTGACTTCGAAAGACATTTGGATTCTAAAATAATACATACTGTTGAATTACAACGAGTTTTCAATTGTGTGTTTCGAATGAAAATATTTTTAATTCTCATGTAATGAAAGAGCTTATGTAGTTACGAAAGGAGTAACATACGAACTGTATTCACGAAGTGAATAACCTTTTTTTTTACAACGTTCAACATCATCGTTCACTCGTTTCTTAGACATTGAAGGAATAAATTGTTCTCCTCTGGAGTGCTTTCTATAGCTTTGAAAGATTTGTCTTCCCTTCATCTTCCTTAATGTTTCATCAACCCATTAAGGATCGAGTAATGATTTATTACGACTAGACTACGGACTTTTGTGCAATTTATTATATTTCCAAGAGAATAATGAGAATAAAAGTGGAAGCTAGATAAAAAATTTATTTAATCTAGTAAACTTTCTTGTTGAACATTTCTATATCTTTCTTATTTTCTGCTTTTATTCTTCGTAGTATATTTTAACAAAGTAGTATATTTAATGCAAAATTATATCAAAGTTTTAATTAATTGTTGTCGGACAGATTATTGTCGTAATCTGGATAGAGCATTAAACAGACTGATTAAATATTACAAATATAACAGCACTTTTAATTACTAAATCTGCATTTGTAAAATTCGTCCATTTCATACTGAACTCAGAAACTTCTACCGTATTGTTGTATGTCTTATTCAAGGATTTATTTTTATTTCATCGACTCCATAATCTTTCGTGTTATTTCAGTGCGGTTGACGTTCGATAGACAATATTTTTTCGATGTTTTCAATATTTCTACCTCTTCGAGGAAAGTCTAAACGTGTTAAATCGAGGGATCTGGCTTACAGTGAATTGTAGTTCCGCGTTCTATTCACCGGTTTGGAAATATTTCTCGATGGGATCGTTTCTTACTTTCGACTGCAATGTGCTGGACATTCATCGTGTTGGAATTTATTATATTATATCTCGCGAATATTTAGCGATATTAAGTTCTTTAATAAATCCTATGATGTAGTCCATAAAAATGTTTCATATTCTTTAGTGAGTGTGTCAATGACGAAATACAATCCGATCATTTGTCGGATTATGATTGTACGCAACATGAATTAATTCATCTTCGTCTTCGATATGTCACAGACAGCGAGGACGCTCTATTAATCTCGATAGTACATGTCACATAAATTAATATTTCCATTGTTTGCGAATATGATATATATCCTACAGAGAAATGAAGTTTAAATTAATTTGTAATTGGTAGATTGTGGGTATTTAATGTTTAGATTTATGAAAAATTAAATTAAAGGTGCAGGAATGTACACAAGTAAACACTATAATATTTAGTAGACGAATGAAATTATTATTTTATTGGTCCCATTTCTTTAATAAATTTATGATAATTCTTTAATAATTGTTTCTTAGATCGTACACAAAATCTAACGTGATTTATGAGATTTCATGTAATTTCTAGTGAAATATAATACATAAAATAAGGATGAGGATACAAGTCTTTGTTAATTTCACTTTTTTATTGATTCACAACAGTATGAATTTATATAGATCAATATCTTATTAATAGTTGTTCCTAAGATTGCATACATACATATTGAAAATTTACTTGAAAATCATGATCCACTATCGTAAGATTAGTAATTTCATTCAATGGGACTTAGTTTTTCCACTAATTTTCGAACATACGACGAGAAGAATACGCGTGGCTCGAATATTTTTCAGCCGCAACTTTGCAAAGTTTCTCTGGCCTGATTAAATCTTTCCTACTTTGAGTCATAAATAGTTATTTAATACGATAACTGATCGAGGAACTTTCTAACATTGAAATATATCGGAAGTTTCATAGTTTAAGATATTCTAAGATATTTACGAACTATTTCATTTAAATCCTGAGCTTAATGCACGTTGTATAAAATATTCTAAAAGTTGCTGTGGAATTCTAATATTCTAAATTCCACTTTGGCATTTTGTGTTTTGTATTTTTGTGAATAGAACTAGAATGGAAATTTCCTTCATCCAATAAACATTCTATTTCACGTATTTCATAAATTTCTACACTTTTAAATTCTTTTCTTTTTGTTTTAATCTAGTACAACTGTTAAGTTGCTCTGTTTCTGCATGTCTGAGAATGAATCATAAATATTATACGTTCAGAGACATGAAATTGATGCACCTGTACCTTTTAAAATTGAAAGAAACTTGCACCTCCAGAATTCCCGACCATCCAATATTCATCGCCGCGACCGATAATAAACTCTCGCGATGGAAGATTTCCAATTAAAATCCATCGATCGCCGAATGCAACTTGGCCCGGCGAATAATCGCGTCAAGGGTTGTCAACCCTTACCGAAAATTCTCATTGATCGTGACGAGAGTTCAACGTGATCCGTCAAAACGTTACGCGGGGGAAACGCCGCCCGATCGTTGCAATTACGCTTCCAATTAATGCCGAAAGACAACTGGCCGCGGTGTCAGTCATCCGTAATGACGCTGTCGGCAGCCTCATAATTGTTATGAAGCATTTATGGCCCGTGATGAGGCTAGCCGTGCGTGCACGCTGACTGACAATCCGTCGAACAGGAGTAGAAACTAGAGATCGCGGATTCCAGCCGGTGATATGAAACGCGCGTATCGAGAAATTAGAGAAAAATCCTTCGAGTCTTTTGTTTCGAATCGGACTGTTGCACAGATGATCTTGTGATCAATAATAAAATGATAAAATAATTATTCGTTAAAAGTTGAAGGAAAGTAGCGAAGATATTTAGCAATTTCAGAGATTCTTTTAGTGTTGCATCTTTATGTATTATGTATTATTACATCTTTTACATAGTATAGTCTTCTGGTGACAGTCTTTTCAGCTTGTCAGCACGTTTTAATTATAAATCACGTACATTTAGCGTGATGCATTGTTAAAGTACAACTGTGGATACAGAAGCAAGTACAAGTTTCGAGTCACAATATAAAGAATTGAAATCACGTATCATCTCTCACTTCACGTGGACGAAGTTCTTGGTAGTTGCAGAGATTTCGTCGATCTCAAGACTGTTCAATCTCCAATCAATCGCTGAATTCACGTTGGAGATATTGAAGATTACCAAGTGATCCTTCGTTGCACGTGAAGAAACAGAGAGTATTACCGGGCACGTGGAAATCGGTTCGAAGGAATGGAAAAATAAGACGACGGGGGCAGGGCGTGTTAATTCCAACGTGTTCGACGAGGTCGTTGCACGATATACGTGGACAGTGTGGAGGACTCGGCTGTCAATAGTTGTTTTGCGGGCCGGGCATAGCTTCGGTTTCCGTGCTCTGCGACATCGTACGGCACCGCAACCCGTTTATTTAATCGATGCATTATGCAAATTGACATAACGGCTCCACTTCGGATGCAGTAATCGACCACCATCTCTCGACTGATTCACAATGGGACAATGTGTACGTTGAATAATTGGCAGTAACGTGCTGCGGCTTCGAAATCAAAGCTAGTGAACTTCCTGTTCCTCAGGAACTCGGGCAACGCCATGGACACGCGCGTCGCGTGTTTCCCCTCCCCATGGTGCAGAGATATATAAGTACTTATTTCGATGGACGTCGTGACGGGGTTTCGAATGTTTGTTTCTTGATGAACAAGTTCGAAATTGGTTCGCTCGCGTAACTACAGTCCACAGTCAGAGAAGTGGCCTCGTACGAAGTAATCGAACACTTACTGTAGGAGAAGTTTGTGTTATGCAAAACATTTTGGAAGTTAATACGATTAATCGATGAATGATTGATGTGACAATATGTTATAGTTTGGCTACTGGTTTGAGAATGTAGAAATTACAAGATATTCATTTAATAAAAAAAAGATTTAGCATAAATTGAGGCTTGCGAGCTTGCTTGTATTGATTTTATAGATTTTTCAGTTGGTTGCAAATTGCACTAATATAAATATAACAGTTAGAATGTCTTATGTGACACACATAATATCATATTTATATTTCGTAAAAAGTTCCTATAAGCATTCGAATAGTTTCACGAGTAATTGTATATTCGTTAAATATATGTAATTACAAAAAGTTAGGCTGCTTCTAAAATATTGACAACGTTTTTTGCATTTGTGAAACATCACGGGTTTGTATTGGGAAGTTTATAATATAAATACAAACAATTATGTTTGTAATATTTTCTTATTGAAATCACTAAGTATTTATTCAATTTCACTTGTATATTGTTTCAGTGATTGACTAAACTGAAAGAAGGTCTTAAAACATTACTATCACAAAATATTTGAAATCTTCATCTTTTTGAAATATTTAAATTTGACAGATGTATATACAGTTATTAAAAATGTAAGACATTTGCTCCAGTTTTATTAAAAGATTCTGTGATGCGATTTAAAATTAAATTTCCTGTGAATGAATTCGTTTATTTTAAATTTAGGTCATTTAATTTAAATAGCCAAAAATAACAGAACTATGTTCAACTATTTATAAACTTTGTCGAGAATTGAAGTTTCATTAATAATTTTTGTCCGATGAAAGTCCTAAATATAGAATCTTCGATTTTTTCGCGTCCCTCTTTCGTTCTTTTATCTTTAAATAACATCGGCAGTGATAACTTTCTAGTTCTAGTTGCTTCTATTTTTCACTTTATAATGGATTTTATTATTATCTCCGGCTCAAAAGTTTCAAGATGAAATTCCTTAATAACTTGTAATTTAATAATAATTGCAACAAAGTTGTAATTTACTAATAATTCTTAATATTTTAGACACTTAGTACAAAGTATTGTTTGACTTTTCCAGTTTTGTAATAAATATAATACTCGTATATTTACATGCAAATATAACTGTGCTTTTATAATTTTTAATTACACGTAATAACAATTATTAATTCTGTGTTCTTTGTTGTGTAAATTATTTGTCCGATTTCGAAATTAATAGTACTTGTAATAAAACTTTTGGACAAGTATACACACTCTCGTTTAAATGTTTTAGGAAAAGCATCACACTTGTTTCAAAAAACTGGAAAAATTAAACTAAAAATCTAAAACTGTATTAATACATTAACAATCATGTTACGAAATACAATGATAAAAAAAATGCAAAAATATTATAAAGTACAATGTGAAAATAGAAAATACTGTATGTCCTAAGATTTTGAACATAACAACTATGATAAATCCACAGTTTAACTTTAAAGTTGCATCATACAGTGTTAATACGATAGTTATTCTCTTTATTCTTCATCCCTCTATTTTATTATTGTGAAAATTTGAAAATCTTAAAGAATCAAATGTGCAAGAGAAAGTGAGTTTCATAATCAATTAAACATGTAGTGAATGAGTGCCTGTTGGCATCTGGTGAATCAATGCGAATTTTTAGTGAACGAAAGTTAGCAATGTCGATCGTAGAGAAGAAAAGATGCACGTGAAAATTTCATTAGCCTTTACCCTCACGAATTAATCGATATGTTGCAAAGTTTTAATTAATCCGGATAATGAAGGTAATGAGTAAAATTTATAGGCATTGTACGTGTGTTAAACGATGCTCACCTGTATACAGACGATTATTAGAAGGAGCGGAACATATATATACAGCTATTAAATTGCACATAGACACATAATAATTAGTACATTATACCCGCCTCTTTGAAGGCGTTTCGACATAAATTGCGATGAAAATTGATACATCGTACGATTAACAATTCCTCGACAATTGGAGTCTGTACCATGTACATAGTTTTGTTGCGTGCGAACATACTTGCGTGTGAATAATGCGATTTCTATTTCTCTTTTTATTAATTTTCTACACAGTTATATAATAAATTCTTGAAGCAATTTTTTGCAGAATTTTAAGATAGAAAGTTAGTAAATAATGAAAAATGTGTAACACTTATTATTAATACAAAGGAAAGCAGTTTTGTTCGTTTATTTTTCTGACGGTTCTCGCCTATTAAAATTGTATGAAGTTGAATAAATTTCACGCGCGGAGATTCTACCTGGCGAATATTTCGAAAAAAATTTTACGAATATCAATGACAAGTTAATTTACTTGAAATTTAAAATTTGACTTATACACGCTGCTGTGCTAGCGCATACAAAGATTTATCACAGAAAGACTGCAGTACCGTGTGTAATACGACGACGTTTTCGTAAAAGTATATCTCTGCTGTGTACATAAGCAGTACGTGTATGCAATAAATTAAGACGGAAGTAGCTAGTATTTCTGGCTACCTTCCATCTTTAGATGTAAGACTGTAATAAATTTCCTACATTACGGCATGGTGAAACTTTGTAATTAACGCATAGTCGTGCAAAAATTTGATGTTAATATGCCTGGATCGCAAGTATTGATCTTAGCCGAGAGCCGAGTTTATTATGCTTCACGAAATATTCCGTAGCTATTTCTTTTCCTTAAGAGCCCCGATATCGAATAATTTTCAACACGCGAGCCATACATATGCTGCTCATTAGAATATTTCATTACAACAATGTGGCAACGTCACTGTTCCGCGTACCTCGGCGCAACATATTCTATTTGATTCGGTTGTGTACTTGAATTATTATGTTCAGCTTACTATAAACAAGTCTATGTACAAGTGTATCATGTTTTATTATATGCAACTATATACATAACTCTTGATGCACTAATAATCTTAGAGTATCACAGAGGATTGGTTTTTTTCTCAGAAATAAGATGTATTTACTATATTTCCTGCGGAAATATTTCAATTTTCATAATAAAAAGAACCGTGTTATAGATACTTGATAAAAAAATAAAAATAAAATATAAATTTTTATACAAACTTTTTTATACTATTATCGATTGATTTTTGTCGTTAAATATGCATTATGAACGACTTTTAATATAAATTCTTTATCGCCTCGGAAACAACAAGTGTTCAAAAGAATTTAATAAAAGCGTGATGCAAATTTTAATTTTTTATCGCGATTGTTATTCAATGTTCAATTTATTCAATATTGCAAATTTAATTTCTATAGTACAGTGTCATAATTGCAAATTGTTGTGTTATGTTTTTATGTTTTATATTTTATCTGAAGTACTATTGTAGAATTATATATTTCAATTCTATTATATTTTAATTTTTTTCCAATTAAATCTATAATATTCTGTAATACTCTATAAAAGCGTGACATTCTTCTCGCTTTTAATAATTCATACAGTCATGAACGATTCGCTTCGATGTGATATTTTGAATCGTACAGACATTGTGCGTGCACTCTTCGTGTTCTATTTCGTAAATATGCGTAAATATTCGAATGAAAATATCGCATGTAAATTTCTCGACAAAAAGGCTGATTCACTCTCCATAACGTTTAGAACAACTTTCGCGTTACCGAGATTCGAATATAGTATTTTCAAATCGTTTCTACGTACGTAGCTCTAGCTTCCATTTCCTGTTTCGTAAATACGCATCCGAACGTAAATATTCAAATAAAAATGTTCCATGCAAATCTGACGAAAGGACAATTCACTCATCGTCTGCAGAATTATTTTTACTTATCAACTCCAATAGTACGATAGAGCCTGATGTATAGATACGAGCTCCGATTATCTAAATATTTCAATATCCGGATGTTTCACCATTCGAACATTTTGTTATTCGAACAGAGTATTTACCGTAGTAATCGATATTTTCTCTGCTACCGAATTATTAATGTTTTTCATATTTGCGACAAATAACGTACATAAATACGCGATATCATATACAATATTGATCTAAAGATATTGTACGAAATAATTGTATTTAATTTAATTTCGTGATAAATCAACTTTTCATTCGTAAATAATACAAGTAGCACAAATAATCGTAGACAAAGGCACGTCTTTTTAAGAAAAAATTCGAGGAAGTTGGAAAAGATTTTCGGTGGCTTAAAACAAAAGCAAAACGTAATTGTGCAAAGTTGATAGTCATCATGAAATGGTCTAAAGGTACGTAATTTGATAAAATAAAAAATTAAATGGTTCAATAACTATTTTTCGACATTCAAGTAAGCTGACAGTCTTCGTCTCCGTTTGTATAATTAATGCAGTCAATATCGTAATTATTCTTCAGCTTTCATCCCATCGTCAAATGTGAAAAGCTCTGTTATTATATTTCAGATCGATTTCGTTTTCACCATCTATTTCGTAAATACGTATCCAGCTACGTAAACATTCAGATCAAAATGTTTCATGTAAATTCCTCGACAAAGGGTTAATTCGCAATTCCAAAGCGCCTAACGGGCAACGTTGCATTTCCTTTGTCGCGACAAATTTTTAAATAAACGGACAGCTGAAATAATTTCAGCGACGGCGGCGGACCTTCTATCTTTTAACTGCTTCCGTTTCCGAAGTTTTCTACCGCGGTCGGTGCAAGTTCATAGAACATGAACGCCGCCCTCCATAGGTGTTCCTTGATTAGGAATAAAGAGGGAACAGTGAATGCAAACCTCGGCGGAAGCGGTGGCGAATACGCGGAAGGAGATGNACTCGTTAGATCTGGGATCAGATCATATTGAAGAAATACTGATGAAATATACCTTACGTTCAATTAGATAGAAAGAAGAATCTCGTTCGTTTCTTAAATCTGTTCGTTACAAACATAATGGAGAGACGTAAATCTCCCTCGTCAAGAAATATCCTTAAATCGAGACGCTGATTCACTCAGCTTTCTCTAGCAACCAAAGAGCTACCAAAGTTATCCAGTTGTTTCTATTATTTCTCAAAAGAAATATTCCCGGCCGTACAAAGAAACATTCAATTATCATCTGCATTATAGTCCGCTTTCTTATAGAAAGATGAAACGGGATCGCAGAGCTACCAAAGTTATCCAGTTGTTTCTATTATTTCTCAAAAGAAATATTCCCGGCCGTACAAAGAAACATTCAATTATCATCTGCATTATAGTCCGCTTTCTTATAGAAAGATGAAACGGGATCGCTCGACACCCCCATCATTTCGCCGCGTACATTCGCCCGTACGTTACAAACGATAAATGACAAAAAAACTAAATTATCTCTTCACGCCGAGTGAAAACAACATCAGCAAAGGAACCTCTTGAAGCCCCCTCAGCCTCGAGGCTTTAAAACGCCTGAACCGCAGAATGAAAGAATTAAAGAACATCAAACAAAGAGGGTTGTTCAAATCCGACTGAGTGCCGCGGCGAGGATAAGAGCCGAGCCAGGGAGAACCGTAACAGCTTTCAACGCGTGCCCATAACTTGCAAGCGTTGAAACGTTTTCGCCCCAGTAAGGAACCCATTAGATATTCAGAAGCCGCGGAAACCACCGAAACGCTCGTTTTTCATGCATAACCGAACAAATGTACGCCGAGACAATATTTGTTAGGGTCATCTGTCCCTTCTGAATATTGCAAAAAGATATCTACTGTCTAGATCGTACTTTCGTTATCTGTCTACGATGATCCCCGTTAATATCCAGACATTTAAATATTTAAGCTGTTACACTTTCGTGAAGAAAGCTCGAAGGCTCTATTTTCAAGATGTTTTTAAGTCTTAAGTAGTGGATAAGTGAAAATACGTTTCTTCTCGGAAATTTTATCAATTGATTCGAAGCCTGTCTCTTACGACAAGTCGCCAAAATTTTCTGTAGGATTTTCTTTCGCCATTTTGTTGAACATCAAGCGAAAACGAATACAATGTCAACAATTTCTCGAATTCTTAAATTTTCATCGGCGAAGAAGAATCGTACGTCAAGTTTCATGGAATTATTGTAAATGAGAGGTTTCAACCTTCAAACTTACTATAGATACCAAAAAAAAGAAAAAGAAATTTTCCAATTATTTCACAATGGATTTCAGATTTTATTTCTTTACAATCGCTTACAATCACGGATACTTTTACCAAAATTAATATCAGATGCGTAAAAATGTATAAATCTATTTATTTCGTTATTTATGTAAATTACAACGGTTTATACGTAGAATGTTAAAGGTTTTTCTAGCGTAGCGATATCTCGTCGACTATGAAATAACTTCTTTGCGTGACATCGTTGAGCGTTTCGTTTGCCAAAAGACACAAAGGGCGAGCTACGCCACTTCGTTTCAATATACACGCACGCGAAATATTTCAAAAGGAAGAGGGCGTGCCAATGTTGTTTTTGATCCGATCGCCATCACTGTGTGTCATAAACACGATCGTGAAAACTCTAACAATATCTGCGGTAATTTTCAGTACCGATGCTGAATGTGTCGGCGGTGGCTGGCTTCAAAGCTCAAATACCTTGCGACATCGATCCGGCAAGCAAAAGCGAGGTGGTGAGCATGGTTTTTTGGTACAAAGACGAGAGGGACGGCGACCCGATATACAGCCTGGATGCTCGCGGCAAATCGATAGCTCAGGCGAAGCCTTGGTCAGATCCATACGTATTTGACGAAAGGGCGACCATGAGGACGAACGTGGAGCCCGCGAAATTGGAGATCGATCCTTTGGAGGCGGACGACGCGGGGGTGTACAGGTGCAGGGTGGATTACAAAAATAGCCCGACGCGAAATCAGAAGGTTAACCTCACGGTGATAGGTGAGTGCGTTCTACTTTTATCTCTCTCTCTCTCTATCTCTCTTTCATCTCTTTGTTTCTCTTTTGATAAGCAATCGCGAATAATTGCTTTCGTACCGAGGCTCAATACCATTTGTCGTCGCTTTTAATTCCATGCTTTTTACTTTCCACCTCGTTCTCGATTGTTTGACAGGGTTCAGTTTCGACACTTCGTCTGGAAACATTTGGGAGAATTTCAGTGATAAATTGACTGCGGATTTCTATGCAGCTTTACAGTGTGTAATATGCAGAAATATGTAAAATACTCGAAGCATGATACTTGTTTAAATATTTGTTTGGTGAAACAAGTTTCTGTTATTTTTTTTTTTTATTCTTTATTTAATGATTGTATATGAATTTGCGTAAACATTCGCTTGCAAACACATCAGTAATTAATTGTTTCAAGTAGGAGCGCAGAAAAAGAATTAAATAGCTCTTATATTCAACCAAAAATTTCACATAAATATATTTCTTTAAATGATATCAGATCATTAATGCGTGAAATTTAAGATATTTCTCCGCTAAGAAAAAAGACTATATTCCATGACGAAATATTTTGTAGAATACTAAAAGCCAGACTTTCGCAATTAAACGAAGAAAACATCGTTTTCGTATCTTGTTGTTTTACAATTGTATAAAACTCGCTATCATTACAAAGCAAGGGAAAACCTTTGCTTTTTATCATCGCAAAAATAAAAAAAGAGAACGCCACAGCACTGGTGTGTAGCAGTCGTAAATAACCAGGATAGCATATCATCGTTATTTAACTGTAACAACGGACAAAAACGTGTAACTTACTAAGTTATGAATTTCTTTTGGCCAACAACGGTAACACGATTTTGAATGAATTAATTGGACAGGGTATACAAGAGTTCAACAGGTACTATCATGGCAGTCTTGCGATGTTCTTGTTACGGAGATAAAGAATTGTTCGTTTATATACATTGTTTTTTTTTTCTCCTTTTTAAATAACATGCGTCTTCGTTTCACGGTGTGTCACCTCCAGCAGTTTTATCATGCGAATATGCAGCGTGTGCTTAAGCAAAAGCCATTTACCCGTAATTTAGGACTGCTTCGTGGCGGCGGGATCATTTATGGTGTTTAATTACATTCATCACGCTAATACCAGATATGGTGGATTTCATAGCCTCTGTTTCTAAAACGCGAGATAGCGTTTAATGGTGAAATGTAGTAAACAAAGCGACGAGCACCTAGGAATTTTCGTCAGTTTCCTTTTAATTGCTGTGAAATTAATGTAACGTTAATCAACGCGAATGAGCAGTTTATAAGGAAGATAAATAACAGCGAAGTATCGTGAAAGTTGCAAAATTGCGAGATTTTTATTTATAGCGTGATTTACGCGATTGAAGCAGGTCATATCTCTTCTTTAATGTGTGGTAGAAATATGTTACAGAAGATAAATGACATTGGATGGTCTATTTGTATGTTACTTTAACGTTTGTCACTTTTCGTTCTGAATTTGATGAATTTTTTTAAATAAAAAAGAATAATTCTCTTTGGCCCTTTAATACTGTGATTTATGGTCAAAATATTTTTGAGCAATAAAGTTAAATAAAGACACCTAACATGAACATAAGATTGACAATAATACGCTACAGATGATTACTCTGATGATGCACGAGAGGAAATTTCAGAGATAAGTTTCAAAAAAACAGAGTTACTCTTGACAAATGTAAAATTTACTTTAGAACATGTTATATATTATTGTCACTAATATATGATATTATTTCATTCCATAAATATTATACGAAAGACTGAAGAAAGGTCACAAGTCGAACAAATAATACCAAAATCAAGCAACCTAAATCTAAATTTTTGTAATTCTCAATGATACTACCTAGAAGAGGATTAAAATATAGATGATTATTCTGATGATACACGAGAGAAAATTTGAGAGATAAGTTTCAAAAAAACAGAGTTACTCTTGACAAATGTAAAATTTACTTTAGAACATGTTATATATTATTGTCACTAATATATGATATTATTTCATTCCATAAATATTATACGAAAGACTGAAGAAAGAGTAAGGTCACAAGTCGAACAAATAATACCAAAATCTAACCAACCTAAATCTAAATTTTTGTAACTCTGAATGATACTACTTAGAAGAGTATTAAAAGATCATACAGGGAAAGAGAAATACTTACAGATACTGACTCACATGTATAAATCAACTTTCAGTGCCACCAAACAAGCCTGTGATTTACACCGAGGACGGTAGAAGTTTGGCGAAGGTGTTGCAGCCGTTCAACGAGGGTAGCGTGTTGTCCTTGTTGTGCGAGGTAATGGGGGGTTCACCGCCACCGAAGGTCACGTGGCATTTCGAGGGGGAGACAGACGACACGTATACATTGGAGCACGGGGACATTACGATAAATCGTCTCATCACGAACGTCACGAGGAAGTTCGTCAGAGCGAGGCTCATTTGTCGGGCGAGCAACACGCATCTCGTTGCTCCCCTTACCTCCGAGATTATTTTGGATATTAATCGTAAGTAAGAAATTATCTCAACTTTGTTAACTGTCCGAATGTTAACGGAATGTTTACCTCTCGTTAAGAGCTAAATCTTCATTCGCCCAAGCTCCCCAAGCTTATTAATAAACTGTCGTGTTCGTGGGAACTAGGTGACAATCCAAATATTCCATGTCGAAGGACTGAATTAGGTCGATGAGAGCGGTGATTTTAACTCTTGTTTGTCGTTAACATACAGTTCTACGGGTCTACATTTACATAGTTTGAATAAATTGTCTAAGATAGTTGGAAATGGGACAAACTCTATCTATATAGTATTTTTAAAAATTAATCGAATTCATTCAACGTGAAAGTTCAAATTTCAAATTTTTATTAATCAAACCAGATCTTTAGAAGTTCTTCTAACATAAATTTAAATAAATAAAAATAAAATCATTTCATTTAAAATTTGAATATATCATATATCATTAAATATATTCATATTTTTATCTATAAATCTATATTTATATTATTTTAAATTTATATTTAGTTGTTCGTTCATTCTTTCATTATTTGTCCTTTGATACATAATATATACGTATAAATGTTCGAGCAAAATATTGTAAAAATAATAAAGATAAGATTTTTATTGTGGTCAGTTAAAGTTTGGAGAAGAGAGTTAAAATAAATTATAATGTAATTTAAAAAATTTAGAAGTTCCTAAAATGAAGTTCTTATAATTTAAAATAATTGATTCTTCACAAAATTGTATGAGATGAGGTATGAAGAGGTTTCGATCTCCTCTGAACGTTAAATCTTGTTCCAAATTTATGTTTACGTTAAAAAATCACAAACTGTCTGATTATTCGTGACGGGGATATTAAAAGGAGGTATTAAAATTTTTACGATAAATCTTCTTAATAAGGAACATAACATTGAACAGACTAAACGATAGAATAAAATTTAACGAATGGCATTAACTCCTGAAATTCAAGTGCCAAGTAGTTTCACAGGAGTAGTTTCATTTCACATTTTCCAACCTCCAGGTGATAAACATTATACGATAATGAAATAATTAACAGTAAGACGTTTATTAATTACATCTTCATATAGTCACTCTGCAATCTCATCGAACAGAAAATTCATTTCAGTATTCCACGAAGTAGAAAAATTTAATTATCCGGAATTGCCGGTACTCTCTGAAACGTTTCTCCTTTTATATACTTATTTCTGCAGCCAAAACGACGAAGAAATTTCCAAGAAGGAAGATCTCAATACTCGTAAAATTCTATCGCTTCCGTAACTGCTCCGAAACGACGTCAAAAATTTCATTGAAACGTAATAAAAAAAAAAAAAAAAAAAAAAAAAAAAAAAAAATTNAAAAAAAAAAAAAAAAAAAAAAAAAAGAACCGTGTTTTACCGACGAAATATTCGTACGAAATCGCAATTTGAAAGGCATCCGGTATCGATTCAACGACACTCTTTGAATTTCAGTGAAACCGCTGGTGGTGAATATTACGAACAAAGAAGCGCACTTGTCGGCGTTAAAAACCTACGAGATTGAATGCGCCAGTTCGGGTTCCCGGCCAGAGGCTGTGATTACCTGGTGGAAGGGAAACCACCAGGTCAAACATATGGCCAGAAATGTGAGTAGAACATTTTTGAACCTACACCGACCGCGCGTCTTATTCCTGTGTCCGCGAGACAGGCGAGACGTGAGCTTAGATTCTGAGTTCTTCGTAGTTTGCAGATAGTCCGAACATCACGAGAAGCGTGCTGAGTTACGTGCCGACTATGGAGGACGATGGGAAGTATCTGATCTGCCGGGCAGAGAATCCAGTTGTAACTAATAGTGCTCTCGAGGATAAATGGCGGCTGCTTGTTCACTGTGAGTAAAGTGGATTTAAACTTAAAACTTTTAAATGCACGATCCTTTTCAGATATGTAGATTTCGAATTAATAAGATAGGACATTGACAATTTGTTACGGGATGCATTTAAGGGATGATCTTTGTCAATGCGATATTGTGTAACTACAGACGAGGTATATGAATAGACATTGCCACAGATAAAATTAGCTTCTCTTTCTTGGAAATATATTTTTTTACTACTAAATCTAGAAATGGTACTTCATTGTACTTCTAATAGTACTTTTAAAAGTAAACGTTACTTCCTTATCAAATTTATTTTTTGTATGCTATTAATTATCAATGTTGGTAATATTGATAGTACTATATTTAAAACAATATTAGAAGATTATACTAGTACATACCTCTTCCATACGTATTGCACAAGTCTTCATAAATGCATAAAGATTCTTTAATTATCTATTTCTTTAATATTTTTTTTTATAATTCACTTTTTTATTCAAACGTAAAATTATAAAGAAACAAAAAAATTGTGCGTTATTCCAATTACATATTAAAATTCTAAAATAGAACGTAGTTTGATGTTTCTAATATAACTCCCTGACATTTATATTTTTCATTATACAGAGTATGACAAAATATGTTGATGACATTTATAGAGTCAATTTTCAACATCAAAAATTCATGCCGTTCGGTGCTTGCGTTTCGAACCATAAATGATAATAATATATACTCACACGTTGGTTTGTTGCGCGTGAAATCCTCAGATGCGCCAATAGTGACAATCAAGCTAGGCTTGAGTCTGAAGGCGAACGACATAAACGAAGGCGATGACGTCTATTTCGAATGCGACGTTCAGGCGAATCCGAAAGCGTACAAGCTGGCGTGGTACAAAGACGGCAAGGAGCTGCATCAAAACTCGACTGCACGAATTTTTCTTCCGAGCGGGCAATCTTTGGTTTTGCGAAGCGTGACTAGAAATTCCGCCGGCGAATATTCGTGCATGGCAGTCAACGTCGAGGGGAAATCCACCAGTAGACCAGTCACATTGGATATAATGTGTAAGTAAATTTGTAACGTACGTCGTCTTTTTCAATTGATTATCCCTTTGAAAATTATATTAACACGAATGAATGTAACGAAAGATTTTGGCGAGGAAAGATGCTTGGGTAAATTCAATGTGTCGAATTCATTTTTCAGTCAAGCAGTAATGTAATATACTTGAATAAATATAGATACGAAAATATTTCTCTCGCGAAGGAAGATCGCTTGGATAAATCGTAAATTCATTTCTTAATCAAGCGACAAACGCGATGAATCGAGAATTATATCGTATTGTAAGAAAAATTGAAATGGAAACTTACACTACATATTTATTTTTTTTACATTTAACAAATGTCACCGAGAGAAATTCGCGGAACATTTACCTGTCCATCGACGGATCAGTTTCCACCCTAAAAAGTCACCTTATTACTCGAAGACAACGAGACCCACGCAGTTTCTGGTGAACGAAAATTGACAAATCGAATCGTATGCCCGATCTCGATTTCAGACGCGCCTGTCTGCAAGGACGGTTCGTCCACTCAAGTTGTCGGCGCCCTGAAGCACGAGACGATTTCCCTGGTGTGCGGCGTACAATCGAAACCGCCGCCTATCACTTTCCACTGGACGTTCAACAACTCCGGCGAGCTGATGAACGTGCCGGCCAGCCGATTCACGCAAGCGCCCTGAAGCACGAGACGATTTCCCTGGTGTGCGGCGTACAATCGAAACCGCCGCCTATCACTTTCCACTGGACGTTCAACAACTCCGGCGAGCTGATGAACGTGCCGGCCAGCCGATTCACGCAAGTGAAGCCGCTCAGCCTGATCACCAGCCACTGGCACGGCTCCAGGTTGAATTATACACCGGCCAACGACATGGACTACGGGACGGTGGCCTGCTGGGCGAAAAACAAGATAGGCGTGCAAAAGACGCAGTGAAGCCGCTCAGCCTGATCACCAGCCACTGGCACGGCTCCAGGTTGAATTATACACCGGCCAACGACATGGACTACGGGACGGTGGCCTGCTGGGCGAAAAACAAGATAGGCGTGCAAAAGACGCCGTGTCTTTTTCAGATCATCGTCGCCGGGAAACCGTATCCCCTGCAGAATTGCACGGCCCTACAGTCGACCGGTTCGTACGCGTATCGAATGGGTAAGTGACACCATGAAACATCCCCTGTCTTTACGACCTAAACGCCTCCATACAGAGAGAGAGAGAGAGAGAGAGAAAGAGAGAAAGGATACTGGGCTCGCACATTCGATAGCCTCGTGTGTGCTGTGTTCAACAGCTTGTTTTCCGGCGTACCCTCGACGAGAGAGACAAGGTGTTCGGTCGTGCGTGAAAACGATCGTGAAATTAGGCGACCCCTTTGGGGATCGATTGCCGCACGCTTCGAGGGGCTGCCGGTTTTTCGTTACAGGAAAGTGACACTGGAGATGGGGATGTTTGACGCTGTTTGGTCTTGGTCCGGCACGTTAAACGTTGTTAGGCTACTTTCCCGTCGTTTTATGTCCATTCCTCCTGTGACGTGTTATTTTCAGGCGTTTGCTCGGAAGTTTGGACCGGCATTTCCCTTTTGGACGCGATCGATCCTTTTGCATTCCATCCTCTTGTAATCTTTTGCACTCTAACGTCGAGTTTCACGAGGAACGTCAATATTCTAGTTGCCAGTGCCATTTCTAAACGCGTGTAATTAATTGCAGTTGGGAGCATCGTATGTTTGATAATAAAACATTCGTCATTTACT
>NIPQ01092745.1:0-27296 GCA_002806875.1 Lepidotrigona ventralis hoosana
ACGTTTCGCAGATATTTTCTCTGGGAAAACATTCTCGAACACAGTTAAATTTTCTAATTTTTTTGAGAATGGAGGAATAATTTTGAAATCAAGTCTGTCCAAACATAGATAAGAGCATTTTAATTTCTCTAAACAATGGCGAGACTGGTAAGCGACTTCAAAGTTATAACAATAGCCAGTAAAGGGTTAAATTCATTTGCTTGAAAATTGTACTCCCTTGTAATTTACCATGAATGACAAAGTTTCAAATTTAGGATACTTAATTATACGATTGTACAAATTTTAATTACTTGAAAGCGTCAAGTCGTTTAAATTACGTCTCCATAGGAATGTTGCGTTTCACCCTTGTAATTTACCATGAATGACAAAGTTTCAAATTTAGGATACTTAATTATACGATTGTACAAATTTTAATTACTTGAAAGCGTCAAGTCGTTTAAATTACGTCTCCATAGGAATGTTGCGTTTCATCGCGAAGATAGTTCTATCTAAACAATAACTATAAAAGGTAAAAAACTGTTACTCGCGAATTCCAAATCGTAAATATAAATGAAAAATTTTTTTTTTACAAATAAAAGATGTCGAAGAAAGATTTTGAATTTCTAATTTAAAAGCAACGATATTGACGAATTTTTAAATCTAGATGATTATTTGCAGATTCTTTATTCAAACTATTCAGAAATCGATTTTAATATTTCAACTATTAATCATCACAACTGTCAATCACCAATGCTCCAGATTCTGATCATCAATTTTCAAATCTCAAAACTAATAGTTTGTACTCTTAACTATTATACCCAACAACTGAATAATTTTAACATTCAATTTTATCTTAGTTTAATTCTTCGTCTAACATCTAATATTTTCAATCGTTGATTTTTCCAAATTTTTATTTTCTCATTCACCAATTTTTAAATATCATGTACGATATAAAGTGAAATTTATCATATCATATACAATAGAATTGAATGCTTTTTTTCATCTCAATTGATCTTAATACGTGATATTCGTAACACTGGTAACATCCCAAACTTTAACTCTCAAATCTGATCTTCAAATTTTCAACATTTAATCTCCGAGTGATGTCGCGAAGTATTTTCCATCGTATTACAAAAGCTTAAGTTGTTTAATTTTATTCTTCGTATTTTTATATTCCCTCTGACAGAGATCAGTTAGAGATCAATAGAATTCAATTGAAATTGAAAACTCCAAAATTAAATTAAACTAGACTCTCGAGACTAAATTTTCAATTCGATTCTCAAACATCAATCTAACCTAAATTTAAGTTTCTCGAGCTCCAAGAAACCGGTCCTAAATTTCCTCCAGAAAAGAAAAACGAAATTATACGCATGCTCTTCCAAACTTGTAAAAAAGGGGACGACTATCTTGCAAGAGATAAAAATAGAGGAAAGAACACCGGGAGTAGAATTGAAGGAACAGCAATGCTCTTCGTCGAACGTTAAACTTTCATTTCCGATGGTTTTTCCGACGAACGTACGTGACTGACCAGTTGGACACGTACGAGTACGAACAAGAGCACAAGTACACGTAAGCTAGCTGCACATATACACGTTACATACTATTCATAAATTACGAACAAAATATACGAATATATATGTTTATTTTAAGCTCGAATTAGATTCGATATTCTACTTCATTTGATTAATTTCTATTTTTAAATAAATATATTTCTTTGTACTATAAAGTGTATATACATATTAAAATATTATATTTGTATAAATGTATCTTTCTAGGCTTAATGTATACATCTTTGTATAAATATATTTTCGTGTAGATTTTATTACAGATTTTATTGTATAGCTTATGTTACATTATATTTATTATGTTTTTTTTCTACTTTAACATGTAAAATATATTACTTTTTATTACACGTTATCGTATTTATTGTCTCAATATTTAAAATTAAAATTAAAATTATCTCGATCAATGAATTCCTTCAAGTTTCTTCTAAATAAAAAAGTTTTAGTCTGCTATATCTTTAAAACTTTCTCTTAATTAATTATTGTGTGACACAATAATTTATTTACTACACGAAATGATCCCACACAAGTAAATCAAGTAATAATTTTACTTATCAATTTCGTTATCAACGTATCATATCTATCGTTTAATTATTAATTTTAATAACAACCAACGTCACGTCCTCGATACATCCTCAAATTCTTATCTTAATGAATTGTTCTGTCAATCAAAAGATACAATTCGAACAAAAATCAGTCTTCATCAGTGAAAAGCTACTTTTCTCGAAACTTTTTCTTGTTGGTTCCTAGAACACTCCAGTGTTTTTAACTTAAATAAACTTGCATCCCGTGTACGTATAGAGTACAAAGTACAGACAGAGTAGAAACGTGAATATTTCAACAAGGGGCCATCTGTGCAGTCCACGTAGGATAAAACAGAGGATAGTGGCAATGTGCGAACTGGAAACGCATTAAAGTTTAATATTTGATGGCCACTTCTTTTTATCGACGGCCACTCGCGTTGAAATTTTTTTAAAGGATGACGTGATGGCGTGGTTCTCGCGCGATCTGACTCAGCAAGCGAGAAATCCCCCGAATAATTCTTTTTACGACGATCTTTACGACGGAAGAAGCAGAGTCATGTTCAAATTCCAACATTACATTTGAAAAATCTTCTTGCGCAATAATTTTAAAACAAGTGGTGAAAGTTTCGATGTTAAAATTTTATATTTATTGCAAACGCTTTCGTCTCTTTGTAAGTTAATCGATTTTATGTTAATGACAATGTGAATAACCAAGTTAAAAGATTGACAAAAATTGAAAAACAAATTGAAAGAATTTTTGATTAACATGTCTACGTTATTCATTATAATCTTGTGCCCTGAATACCCTGAATAATTTTGTAACCTGTGATAATATGTATTTTTGGATAATTTAGTGTGACTTCTAAATATTTTCTTTAATTGCGAAGAGAAAATATTTGTTCCTATCATCGAGCTTTTTTCCAAATAACTAGATGAAAGAAATGCCAAATGGCGTAAAAGATACATTTAACTGAGATCACTATGACGTGACCTCTTCTTCATATAAAATATTTTTACATTTACACTAATTTATAAAGCAATTCAATAATCTATCTTACACTTTAGATGGATAGATAGATTACACTTACAAGTTATGAGCTTTGATTGTTAATAGCTAGCTTTTTGGTAGCCTGCAATTTTATTTGCTAGGAAAGCAAATAAATTGCATTTATTTGCAATTCTCGTTTTGCTCATTTTAATGAAATCGCCGAATTTATCATCATCATATGCAAAAGGATTAAATAATAACAGTGACCTGTGTGATTTGTGAAACAGCACAGATAATATCAGTTCGCTCGCGTAGAAGGACCCGTGTTCCAACTTCGTTTCACTGTACCTCGTTTCCTTAATTTCTTTCATCTAGTTCCGGTGACTTTTTGAGCTCTTCATTTGCATAGCGACGGCTGCAAGCTAATTTTTCCTACTTATTACGTAAGGTACAAAAGTAACGTCTGTTAAACTTTGAATTCGATGGCTCTAATTTGACCAAAATTTTGAAGGCACGACAATATTGTTATTATTTTATTATATCCCGTGTAAATAATTTTATTTACAATCTATTCGTTTCACTGTAATAATCCATCATCACTTTTCGAAATTTTTATAAAATTTCTTTTTTTAATTCATATCTATTCTTTCTCTCTTTTGTTTATCATTAAAATCTTTAGTTGTTAGAAATCTGTTTATTCAGTTACTAAATTCAGAATGAAACAAAATAAATAAATAAAAAAAATAGCATTACAAATAAATTTGAATAAAATAAAAATAATAAAATGAATAGAAAGAAATTTAATTACTAAATAAAGGAAATTCGACTAAATTCGATTGCTTCTCCGTTTCTTCTGCACCTGTTACTCGTTCGAAAACAGAAAAAAATGGAAAAAGTTTCCAAAACTACCACCAAGTCAATCGCACTGGCCGATTAATCCTTGAACCAGCAGAATCGAAAGTGAGAAAAGTCATTGCCGCGTGTCTAATTAAATTCCGTTCGATACCGCGGCGCGAGGATTCTTCGACTAGCCGTTTGAACTTTGCTAATTTTAATTTCGCCCGGATCGTTCGAAGGGGCGAGGGGAGGGAAGGAGCAAACCTTAAACCAAGCCTCGTTCAAATGCTGCGAAACTTTAATCCCGCTTGCAAGTTCTCCGATCCCATTTCAAGGAAATATTTGAACTGTCGTCGAGTCGATTTTAATTTTCCTGGAAAGCGAAATGGCCCCTTGGTGGGAATGGTCATTTCGAGGTTTTAATCCAGCCTAGTTCAAACAACGAATAATCATGTTTTCGATCGTCAGGTACATAAAAGTGCTTCGCGAGAAAAATTTCCAATCTTGTGGGAATAATGGATTATTGGGATGAAAATTACTCGATGCAACGATACAACGAGAAACAGAATTATTTGCACGGTGGATTTATTTTATTTGGACGTGGGTATTTAACAATTTTTTTATATATTTATATAATTTATGCATTATACTGTATTATCAAATATATTTAAATATATAATTAAATATATGATACATAATTACTAATAACAATGCACATTAATAATTTACTTTTATTTGAGTACGTTTATTGTTTTATATATATTTGTATAACACTATACAGTTATACATATTTAAATATATTTAATAGTATAAATATATTAATCTTAGAGCTTATCTGTATGTGTTTCAACAAATCCATGCAAATGAATTATTGATTTTTTGTCAATAAAATTTAAATTTTGACAATAGAATCGATCAATTTAGCTTCCAAGAGGCTCATACATCTAAATTACAACAATAAATGGCACACTTCAAAATATAATATATATTCTTTGTCAGAAATTTAAAAAACTGGACTTTCTCTTGTTCTTTGCTTGGTAAAGAATTTGTAAATCGAGTCTGGAAAAAATAAAAGAAAGAAAGAGATAAAGGACAGTCGTTGAAAGTGTGTGTGAGTCTTCCGAGGACACTGGAACTTCCACCAGCAAAAACCGGAAATCCATAAGAAACATTTCACGATACAAATGTTTTTCACGGAAAACTTCAAGTGTCTCCGCGACGAGTTTCTCCGATGTTCGTCTCATCTTCTTGCGATTCTTTTCGAGGATCTTTCGCACGTTTGAATATTTCCTCGCACAACTTTAATGAAATTCTTCTCGATTCTTCCCCGCATCTTTCGTGCAATAACGTTCAAAAAATTTTGCTCTTCGATTCGTAAAACTTTTACTCTTTACAGTGTTAGATACTAATGGCAACATTTCGACATATTTGAAATTTAATTTCAAATGATTCAAAAAATAATTCACTCAATTGGAGAGACAATCAGTCCAAAATTTATATTCATTTATAATTTCAATTTATTTTGTATTAATTTATTAGTTCGTAGTCCATTTCTGTAATGAAATCTTTGAGAAAGTTGGTTTCGTAATTTTTCCCATCACTAACAAACGAGAACTTGAGTAATCTTTTCCATCACTAAAAAACGGAACGATAGTTATCGATACGCGTGATTTTCTGTTTCAAATTTTTTCGCTACGAAGTTTTTTCGAAATATTCTTTCGCTTGTCAAAACAAGAACACGATCCATGTATAAAAATTCAAAAACTGCGATGGAGAAAATCCAAGTGCAACATTTTCTCAACAGCTCAACGAATGTTTCGTCTCAACGAAATTAAAGTAAAAACAACAAACAACAGATTGTCAATGGATTGGAACGTAATCGAAACTACAGAGTGCAAAATATTTAAACTAAAGTCTTAAGCAAGTAGTAAAAACGTGTAATAAAACTGACGTGTCTGACGCAGCACGAGTCCACGCTACTGAAACAATTCCCTCAAAACAACCCTTCCAACAGGTTCTATCTCATCTCCCTCTAAAAAAAAAAATAAATTCCACCCAGACTTCGATATACGATCTTCTATTAAATGAACAAAAATCCCGAAAGAAAACCGAGGGAAATCAAAGAGGATGAGAGGAGGGTGTTGTTTTTTTGCACGCTAAATGCCCTGTTTTAATATCTGCAAAATGATGGTAGCGAAACAATTTGATAAATTTGAAATCGTCGTTGACCAGGTCAAACATTCGCGGTGACTCGAACAGTTGTCTAATCAACCTGCCTGCATAATAGACCGGTCAATTAGAGTTGATCCACAGAAACAAAGGAGAAAGATCTCGCGTAAAATTGTGAAGGAAACCGGAGCGATTGTTGCCACGCAGAGTTTTATGGCCGGAGCGATTTCTCACGGGCGGAAACGAGCCCGAGCATGCGATGAAAACCGATCGTTGGAGGAGGAAGGTTGAGACAAACGATTTTAGCTGTAGCCGTGGCTGCGCCCGGTGGATATTAGAGTGCCTTCCGGCTTTCGGAATCTGGATGAAGGATATTTATGGAGCCCTCCAGAGGGATGGGGCGCGGAAAAACCTTGCTTTTTGGTGAGAGATAAAAAAGAGTAATTTAATTGATTAATTGATAAATCTGAGGGACGTCGGAGAGTTTGGATTGGGTGGAGCCGAGAACGATATTTTAGGTGTAAGTTTTAATTTATAATATTATGGAGCTTTCTCATTTTTATTAGCAACGTAGTGTTTGTTTAAAATGGAACATTTAAAACGTTCGGCGTGGATTGTAGAGACATTTCATTTAATTCAATCTCAGCCCAGTAAGTGCAAGAATAATTATGACAGACGACTTAAATTTACTTTAAATTCCAAGTTTAATTTACTTGAAGAATTCGTCTAAAAACTAATTCACTCGACTTGAATTTACTTCGAAATCAATTCCAAGTGTCACGTTTTTATGAAGGAGGAAGTCGATTTTTAAATTTTAGAAAATATTTAGACCCGAATAAAGAAACATGTAGCAGTATAAAAATTTCTTTCGTGAAATATGATTTCTATGGCTTTCATCGGTGAGGATAATTTTTAAGCTAGCTACTCGACGGTTAAATCGTTTTATAGGTAACGGAAGAATGGGTTACGTCAGATAGAAAAGCTCGTTAAAGGGATCCACTCATACATTCTACTTAATTGAGTTCATCGGCGGCCCAATTATAATCCTAAGTATGAGACACCGTCAGCCATCCGGCCATGATATACGATCCTATTGTTTGCAAGAATCTAACCGAGAAATTGGTGTTATAGAGCGGATCTTATAATTCACGAGATTACGTGGCTGTTAATCACCGAAATCGTGAAAATTCATCTTTTCAATTACACGCGGAGAAACTTTTTCGACCATTCAGAAGAAAGATTAATCCAATTACTTCTCGTCTTTTAAATGCTGAGATTTTACGATTCTAGCTATAAATAGAAAAAAAGTCAACTAAAAGTCAAAAGGATCTCTCTTTGAAGAATATCAAGATACAAATATTCGAAATAAGATTATTAGAGAAGTTAGAATAACCAAACTCACGACCAACTAGTCTAAATTCTAAATCCATGATACAATCAAATAACTTCAAACTCATTCGTTTTCAATATATCACTCCAAATATATCCAGAAAATCTAATGAAAAATCAAGCAATTTCGAGATAAAAGTTTCAGGATACCAGGATACCTAATTTCCAAGTCCATGATACGATTAACGAGTACAATTAAGCTCGTTTATTTGCTACTGAAATGTAATAAAAAAAAAAAAAAAAATTAAATAGCTACTCCAAAGTAAAACTTTAAGAAACTAAGTGTAACTAAACACTCACGGCGGCTAGACAACGACTAGCCTAAATTCTAAGTCCACGATACAATTAACCGGCGCTTCGAGCTCGTTCATTTTCCACCCCTATCCGCGCCAACCCCTTAATTACTAGCATAATTCTGGGTACAGAATTTCCGCCATTCAGGCCTGTTTTTCACCAGTGGAAATTCCACGGAATTTGTATCCTCCGACAGTATGCACGCAAAACTCGCGTATTTGCGCGGCCATATTTTTCCTCTCCCCTTTCCCTGCTCTCTTTATTCGGGCTGGATGTACTCGGCGTAGGTCCGACGCGTGGAATTCACGCGCGCACAGTTCCTTTTTTTCCATCGTTCGTTGAAAACGAGCCACGTATCTATGATATGCATATTTTGCGGCCGCGTTTTATCCGTCCGCTTCTTTATGCGCGCTGTATTTTTTCGGCGCAATACGCGCCACGGCAAATCGTCGTGTTTCAGCTGGCTAGATGTAGCACTTGCATTTTTTAATACTTCCATCCGGCCGAAGATCAGCAGCGACATCGTGATTTCGCGCTCGTGTATTTTTAAACATCATCGCCTTTTCTTTTTTTTTTTTGTGTGTGTACTCGCGATCCATTTTTCTCGCCCCTGAGCAGCGTCGTTTGACTTAATGTTTCTTTTATTCGGTGAGAAATCAGGCGTGCGACATTGCATTCTCTCTTCTTCTTGTTTTCGAACAATATCGTTCGACTCCACTCTCAATCTCTCGTCTTATCATTAAATATAAGTCATTCAAGCAGTTTGATTTTGAATTTTAAATTTCGGCTTATTGAATTTAAGGTCAGTCTGACACGATGTAGAAAAAGAACAACTTGCTAATGATTAGAAGATTGAAAAGGAAATCGTAAAAGAAAGTCAACTGGACGTTAGATATTGTAATAATTTAGGATTACATTATTTCCTTAGAATGAGAGAACTGTTATTGTAAATTACTATCAAAATTTCATTGTCAAATGAAACAAACGAATCCGCCAGACTAGAAAATATTACAAGGACAATTAAATCGAAAAAAATATATACAACGATTCACACTTTCGCGAAATAAGTTCTAATTTCCTCGCTTTCAAAATATTCTCAAGACTTTTTCTATAAAGATCAATGCTAAAGGAAACAAAAAATTCCATTGTCAAAGGACGAAACATGCAGAATTTACATGATACGCGAAATTTGGATGAAACAGGACACTCTAAATAAACTCTCGTTGAGGAAAACTACATACACATCGTCCACCAATTTCAAAAAAGCCAAGATACTAAATAAATTTTGGTGATCATTAATTACACCGTAAATGACCGACTAAGTAACGCGTTTGCCTCACAAATTCGGGGACACCCGCAATTACGTGGACCATCGTTCACGTTACTCACACTGCTTACATCCCTTTACCAAATTTCGACGCTGCCGCGTTAAAAATTATCCGGCAAAAAGCTGCGAGACCTATGTGGAAACCGCCAACAGCACCAGCGGGCTCGTATCGTTCGCGGCAATTCTAATTTACTCGCATGTGCACGCTGTTAATGTCGCTGCAACGCGGCATGACGTTGCAGCACGAAGGCAAACGAGCTGCCTTAATGCTGATAACGCGAGCAAGGGTTTTCTCTCGAGTCGCAGAAAAGAAAGAAAAGAAAAAGAAAAAAAGAAAAAAGGAAAAAGAAACATTCACCGGAAGGAGAGGGAGATAAAGTTTCGACCGTTTTCAGGATTAACGAATTTTCCTAAAAAGGAACGCAGCGTTATCTTCCTTGCATAATTAATAGAAATTCTGTGAATTAATTCGCAGAAGTCAGGTTGCTCGTTTTTTAATTAAACTCAGGCTCGTTCGTTTTCGACCAGCGAGTGAAAAAAATCGTTTTACCAGGAAATTTAATTGGAAAGTTCTGGCATAATTTGAATGAAGTTTTAAAGAAAAGGGAAAGGTATTAGAGGTTGTTGCAGCTGTAGCCTGCCAGAGGTTAAATACTCGAGTTTTGATATTTAGAACTTTCTCGAGAATAATATTCAACAAATAATTACGATTAATCTTATATTATTTCCAAAAATCCAAGAATTTTTCACCAATTTTTCAGTGTCTGTTCTCCTGATCCTTAAGAACGTGAAATTTTCTCTAATCAAATTTCGCTTGTTTAAATTTATCTTTTTATTAATATCCAACCTCGTAAAATTCAAGTATAAAAAAATAATTCTACAATATATATATATATATATATATATATATAATATATATAATAAAATATAATATAATAAAATAATAAAATAATAAAATAATAAAATAATTCTAATAATAATAATAATAAAATAATTCTAACTACAGTTGCCCAATTAATTCCATTTTAATAGAAAGATATTTAAGAAGAAATCTTTAGCGTTAAATTCTGTTCTTTAAAGTCGCCTCCTCTTTCTCTAACAATGACATTCGACGATTGTTTCAACACTCGATCTCGTTTGCAACGAGCAAAAAAAAAAAAAATCGCCAGTGAGAAGAGCGACGAAATTAATGAAATGATATGACAAACGTGCGAAAGAACTATGTCGCAGTGGAGGGGGAAAGAAAGATGCAGAGTGAAGAATGAGAGAACAACGGTAAAATCTGGATGTTGGCGTTCGACCATCGATTGCCACGTTTCACCCCGTGGCCAAAGGGTGGTAAAGGGTGTAACAAAGCCTGGAACGTGTCGGAGAACAAAGAACCGGCGACAATACCGTCATCAAATCGCGGTGCTGCCCATAAGAAACAACGGGAACGCGGCGTCGATAAAACGCGGGCCGGAAAATTAATTTTCCTGTTTGGTCAGGTTTGCCCGTTCCTTCCAGAAGCCAGCTTTTCATCCGCTAATTAGCAGACACGACCTGATTTTCCCAATTATATTCCACACGCATCTGGTAATTGCGATTCTGTGTTGGCTGTTGAGGAGAGAGAGGGTAGGAGGGAGAGACTGTTTTAATTTGTTTCGATTAATCCTTTGCTGTCATACAGAGCGGATCGGTTAAATGATATCGTTTAAATATCTGCTATATTCGTTTACCGTTGTGAGAAATATATACATTATTGACAAAGTAACACTGGAAATTTTTCTATTTTTGAGAAATTTAACTGTCATACAGAGCGGATCGGTTAAATGATATCGTTTAAATATCTGCTATATTCGTTTACCGTTGTGAGAAATATATACATTATTGACAAAGTAACACTGGAAATTTTTCTATTTTTGAGAAATTTAAAAATTGTTTATTTATTTTTTTTTTTAAGTGGCATCTTGTATTCTTTATACTACTCGATGTGCTGTGACTTTTTATTTTCTGAACAAGATATTAAATGTTTATATAGAGTGAATTTTAGTAATATTTAAATAATAATTCGAATGATTCCTGAGTACTATGTTTTAGCAATTTTTTTCAATAATAATTCAATATGACAAAGATGAATGATTTGATCAGTTAACGGAAAACTGGCGAATAATGAAGTACCATTTTTGTAACTTATAGTATATCTATTTGCCTAACATGTTTGTTAAATAAAAAATTAAATAAACGATTAAAATTTGAAAAATAATTTAACTACAAAATATTTTAAATAACCAAATGACAAAATGACCAATATTTAAAGTAACGAAAAAAAAAAAAATAAAACAAATATTATAAACTCGTATTTAAAAAGAAATCTAAATATATGTATTGTGAGAAAAGAATAAATCAAATTTTAGAACAATGTACGGTAAACCGAAAAAATCAAGAGAAACATTTACCTGGCCCGATGAAGGATATCGTACGTGTTCAGTTTGTTCACATCGATGGGCTTGTCCTCGATTTCATACTGAGGTATGGGATTGGCGTTTTTGATGATCAAAAAGCTCTGAAGGTAACTAAGAAAATAGATAGGCAGCGAAGCACCTTCCTCGGGTACCATGGCCAATCGTCTGGCCACTTGTTCCACCTGAAACCAGTTTCCACGTCATAAATTTCTGCAGCCCTCCGATAACATTTTATTATAAACTTTATAACCGTCCGACCAACTGGCCATCTCGAAAACCCATTGAAATAAAAAGGAATAAAGAGAATTCAATTTCCTTATCGATTTCAGATAGAAAGTCTCGCAAATTCGATTTCTTGTGGTTTACACGGGTGAAACAGAGCTAACCGAATGTTTCAACGTATAGAATGCTTTGAGAAAGGAGCGGCGAAACGTTTGGAAAAGATGTTTAGAGATTCTGCTGTGGTTGATAAAAACAATAAAAAATGAAATTTGAAGAGAAAGAGAATCCTAGGAAGATTAAGATAATAAAGAGACAAAGATCGAAGATTAAAAGGATTGAAAGGAACGAAATTTCGGAAAACTTTTGAGAAGAAAACTTTAAAGGTAATGAGAGAAGATAGAATTAAGACAGAATGGACTAAAGATAACATAGAACGAAACTACATAACAAAATAAAACGCGTTAATGTTAAAGATATCCAAAATAATGAAAATTTTTAAATTTCGCAATATTTTCAAAGTGCCAAAGTTTTGGAAGAAAATGTCGAGAACAGAATAAAAGAAATTCCAGAAACGTGACAATCGTAAGTATTTCTTAGATCTTTATAAAATTTTCAAAATATTTGAAAAGATAGGATATTAAAAATAAAACTTTAAAAAAAAAAGATGCTAAAAATTCCAAAAAGGTGCCGACTATAAAAATTGTCAACCTTTTCGTGACATTTAAAATATTGTTAAAAGGTTGAAAACTGGACTCAGGAAAACTACGTGTTAAAAAAAAAAAAAAATTGCACAAGGATTGAATGAAAGGTGGAAAATATTTTTAGTGCTGCGGTCTTCAAAGGAATGTAAAATTTCGACAGGATAATAAAGAACAATCGGTCAGTGTATAATTACCTTGAGGAACCTTGCACGAAGAATATCTTCTGGGAACACTCCTCTCTTCGCGGCCTCCTCTGGAATGCCTTGGATCGCTGCCTTCACCAGAGGATCCTCCTTCGCTAGAAAAAGAAGAAACCTATTAACAAATATATTATTCTCAAGAATAATATATTTCTGATGAAAAAAAAAATCATCGACCGAGGGAAATTATTTATTTATTTGTTAAAGTGTCCTACGTCTTTTAGTCATCTCATTTTTTTTTTTTTTTTAAGATTTTAACGTTAATTTAACGAAGATTAGACAATTGACAATTGATTAAATGCATTGACATTTCAAAATAGACGACGTACGAGTTTCATTAAACAAAAAAAAGGTCGATATTAAAATTCAAAAGTTCAAGTGTCAATTTTCTGTATTTTAGTTTCAATTTCGAATATTTGAAATCCATATAATTCTCATTTTCACCTTGTTAAATTAATACTACAAATCGTGCAAATTACATCACACTATTTTACATTATTTTTATTTACGAATTTTTTCCCAATAAGAATACATTTTTCACTATTTCGTTTGACCGATTTTTCAATTTAAAATAAATTTTAAACCAACCGATACTTCCAATTGTAAATATCTTAGAACGATTAAAGATATATCATTACAAGATAACGGGTTAAGATATAAATATAATACAAATAAAATGAAAATATAAATGCATAAATAACAATCGAATTAAACGTGAAAATATACCGAGCAAGCAAAGCGAGATTATAAACATTGCGCGACAGCCAACGTGATGAGGGTTAATCATAATTCATCGAAACAGAAACTTTCTCTCACAATCAAAGAAGGATTCAAAGAGAAATTAAGCTAGTTTATTCGCGTAATTAACCGGGGGTTAAAACTGAAAGGGGCAGCGCTGAAAGAGTGCGAAATTACCGTCGTTATTTCGCCAAACCGAAATTTCCGGTGGAAAATTGATTAACATCCGGCAACGTTGACGCGCCCCCACCTCCACCAATTGTAAATATCTTAGAACGATTAAAGATATATCATTACAAGATAACGGGTTAAGATATAAATATAATACAAATAAAATGAAAATATAAATGCATAAATAACAATCGAATTAAACGTGAAAATAGACCGAGCAAGCAAAGCGAGATTATAAACATTGCGCGACAGCCAACGTGATGAGGGTTAATCATAATTCATCGAAACAGAAACTTTCTCTCACAATCAAAGAAGGATTCAAAGAGAAATTAAGCTAGTTTATTCGCGTAATTAACCGGGGGTTAAAACTGAAAGGGGCAGCGCTGAAAGAGTGCGAAATTACCGTCGTTATTTCGCCAAACCGAAATTTCCGGTGGAAAATTGATTAACATCCGGCAACGTTGACGCGCCCCCACCTCCTCCCCCCCTCATCTCCCTACCCTCTGGCCGCTACTCACCCTTTAACAAATCGCATTATACCAGATGCTGTTACTTCGGTGGAATACATTACTTTGCAATTTTGCGAAATTTTCGGCTCGGCAGGCCGAAAACGCGTGATAAATGGCCGATAAATGGGGGATGGAGGGAGGGAGGGAAACTTCGAGGCTCAGTTTTCGAGGCCCGCGCCTAAAATTTATTCGTTCGGCGACGATACATGTTCCGTGATATCGGCGCTGCGGTGGACTTCTGTCGTTCCTCCCATTCGTCATATGATAAATCACGACTGGAACAGCAGCGAACAACGCGGTAATTGCTATTCGAAGCTATTAGCAGACAAACTGATTAACTTCGCTTTTGTAAAATTCGTGAGTTTTATTGGTCAGGCGTGGATCTGTGATTACGTGACAATCGGATTTACGAATTACAGTTACGGCGAATTACCTGGATTTTTCGAACGTTCGATCAATCAAATGTATGTAACATTGAACAAGTAAAAGAAAAGAAATATTCTGAATGTACCGAGAATTCTTATTTGATATTACTTAACATTAAGAAAAAAAAAATCAAGCTTTATTTGTTATTGAATTTTGAATCAAATTAATTTTATTAAAAAGCGTAAAGTGTAAAATGAAATTAAATACTCGAAATTTTAGTAATAGCACAAATTATTACTAATATTTCTAACTAAACAATTTTATTCAAGAATTAACTCTCAAACAGCATCTATATAGTAGAACTCCGTTTATATGAATCTATCGGTTCGTACATCCACGTATTTCTCCTCACCATCACGTGTGATTTTTTTCGTTTCAGTTAATACTTAATAGAAGCATTCATTTTCGTAAGAGGATTTCACAAAACAAGTTTACTGAATATAGACACGCATTCATATATGTACAATGCGTAAGTGGATTGACACACTGTTGGCAGGAATTTAATTTAAAAAGATATTATATTGCACAATTTAAAAAAATTTCCTATTTTGTTTTCATAGGAATGTATTATAGGTAATTAATTTAAAAAAAAAGGAGCTTAACTAGAGTTCAGATAATTGGGCATTGCCAAACTTTTGTTCACACAAAGTTCTATCGTAAATAAAATATGTACACTTTTATGTACATTTATTGAATATTTTAGGTTTTAAAAGTACTCTGATACGCAACAATTGAAGTGGTAAAAGTAATATTTAAAAATACAAAGAAATGTTACATATTTTAATATTTTTATCGACCCGTGTGTTCATTTTATAATACTTCTCACGTTCCCCGAGTTACTGCTTCCAAATTTCAACAAAAAAATAGACTACATCGAGAGATAAATTTTTATACAGGTGTACACATAACTTGAAACCAATTTCAGACTATGTCATTCCACCAATAAACGTCCGTACGCGGTTTGAATTAACCGATCGAGCGGATTTTTCCGAAAGCCAGCCTCGTATTTAATTTGTTTAATGAATTTTCACGACATTACCATCTGGAGGAAAATTTATTGGGCTTCCAGTGGCAAACACATAGTAGCTAGATTTACCCATGACGAAGAAAAAAAAGAAAAAATTTACACTTATCGTAATAAAACTTTTCAGTACAATGTTATAACAAAATTATTACAATTAAATAATATTAACTATTACAATTAAATAATATCAACTATTTTACAATATTGTAGCAATATAAAATTTTGAAGTATATCAACACTATGCAGATTCATTATAAACACAGCTTTATCAACTAATTAAATAACATTTAATCTTTCCAGTCTTGAAAGAAATATAACACTTGCCCTAAGACTTTTAAACGAGGATTTTTTTGATAAGATATGATTTTTTTTTCTTTCACAGTTAGCGAAGCTGAGAATAAGAAAAAAAAAAAGAATAAATAAATAAAGATAAAAATAAATGGCAACGAAACGAGGATAATTTACCAGGAATATCAATTCTATTATCTGGGATATCAAGATAATATCTCGGATAATAATTGCTCGTTAATCGTCGACGACAGACGTCGGAGAAAAATGGCAGAGTTAGAGATTCGAAACGATTTCACGGTAATTTTAACGCGTTATTACTTCGCGTGGACGTTTAATGGTTGTATAAATCTTCGCGCGCTGCGCTTGGACGTCTGGCAATACGACACGATATATTGAGAGAAATTTACGAGCACTACACCTTGTCGATATCGATATTTCGTTTTAAGGAACGAGTGCTCCTGCGATATCGCGGGAATTTTACATTGGAACTGGTTGAAAACCTAATTTCCCCGAGTCGTGATCCTCTTTCACGGTTCGTATGGTCTCCGCCAACTCGGAGTCTTTGAGTTAAACATTCATCCTGTTAATCGTTTGTAACTTTGTTCCGTTCTTTGAATTATTTTCAGCCTAATTTTCGGTTCGTAGAAAACGTGCAAAAAAGTCTTTGTTGATGCCAGCCGTGTCTCTCTCTCTCTTTTTCTCGTTTCAATTTCACGCTAAAATTTTTTCTCAAAACATTGGAAGATCTTCTTGCCGGTTGAAATGGAAGCGAGATTCAGGGGTGATAAAAGTAACTTTAACGTGTGGCTTGGTTTTTAAAAAGTTTTTTTCACCTTCAAATAGGAACAAATAGAACATTTTTCAATTGAAAATCTACGTATAATTCAAGAGGTATATAGTCGTAAAAAAGAGAAAAGAAAAAATGTTGATCCTGCACTAGTTGAAAAAATTTTATTCGAGATTCTTTTATCATGAGTTTCGTGCACATTCTCTCACTTTCATTTTAAGGCCATTTTAAACCTGTTAGGTAATGAAATTGTGTTATTAATATTGATTACTGATTTAATGAACAATTTTTCTCTCTGCCTGCAAGTGTATCCACGCACTGTCTCAAGTTAATATTACAATTATCATTACTGCAACTGGATAATTTACAATCACACTGTTCTGATGAAAAGAACGATTTTCCATCTCGTATTACTCAAAAATAATTCTCTAAAATGTCCAAACGTACGAATAAACTCTATTAAAGTCTGCGCAATTCATCCCTAAATTCTCCATTAAAACTTCCGAATCAAAACCATCAATCAGAAAATTAAAGAAAAGAGAAACAGAATGAATGAATAAATAAAACGCTGATCTCTCGTCCGTTTTAAATTACTCATTCAAATTTACGCGCGTTGAAGGAAAATTAAAAAACAAGGAGAGATCGAGGAATAGAAGTGCGATAAACGGTCTAAGAACGCTTCTTCCGATTAGCCGACCACGAGGCTGCATAATTAATGCGGCTAACACGTGCCCCCCGAAGCGTTTATGCGCGTTCACCGTCGATTACGTCGTAAATCGTTCTCCTTTCCCATCGCTGGCTGAAATTAAAAAGGATCCTCGTACGACTTTTCAGTACGAGGGACCACGACCCAAGCGATGCAGCGATAAAACACAGAAAAATATAATGGCCGCGCGACTTGGAATATTAAATCGAGCCAGCCCTTCCTAGGTGTTGCAAGGGTTGCTTCTCTGTTGTTCTTCCTGTGTTACGGAAAAGGGGAAGAATTATAGGGTGAGGTGAACGAGGCTTGCATCGTTATTCGTTCGCCGCCATTTGTGGAAATGGTTCTTGGAATTTGTGTGTTCTTCTGTATCGGGAACAAAAAGGTGGGATTTACGTGTTCGGAGAAGCTATTGTTTTTATTGTCGCGAGGGGAAACAACTATATCGTTGCAAGCTGTTGAATAAATTGTCGGACGAATAGATTCAATTTAAAATAAATGAAATGAGCATCAATAAAGATCGAATTGGTGTTGATATTTTTTAAAAAGATTATAATATCGATATATGTTTCATGAAATGAGAATTGTAAAACGATAAAGTCCAATAACAAGTCTATTAATTATATAATAGACTCATCAACTTTATAATCTCATAATTTTAAAAAATGAAATATTAGAATAGCATCAGTCTTTATACTTTACTGTACATTACTGTATTTGTCTCAAAAGTAGTTTTCAAATGTTAATGAGAGATCGTGATGTTCTCCGTGACATTAAACGACTGAATTGTAATCTCTTTTGGAGGAAAATCCAGCAGAGATAAAACATTTATTTTTCATTAAATAAAAATTATTTTCAAAAAAAAAAAAAAAACGTAAAAATAAAAATTATTTTAAAAAAAAAAAAAAAATCGTAAGAACTTATTTATACGCGTAATAGTAATCCAAAAGAGATCGCGTGTTAGCTTGTGTTGATCACGTACAAAATATTTTCGCGTGAATAGTAACGATACACCGTCGGTCATGTGTAATTAAATCCTTTGTGCAGGCTAGTGGTGAGATGGGTAAAGCGAGAGAGTATTGAATTTTTTTTCTTTCCGCATTCTCTAGCAAACCGTCAACCTTCTATGATTAGAGCCTCGTTCACGTTTTTAATTACGTAGTTCTGCGCTATTCTTTGAAACAAGAAAACTTAAAATATTCTCCTTCGCCTCTTTTTCTCTATCTCTTAATTTTTTAAATTGTATTAAATTTGCCGCTCCTTCAATCTGATGAAGCATCTCGTGAAACGCGATTACTTTTAGCGTAATTTCTTTGGGAAAAAATTAATCTTTTTAACTAATTAAAAAAAAAAAAAAAACCAGGTTTATCGCAATGTTACAAATCCTTCGATTTCTTTGAACTGTATACAGCTGTAGTGTATTGCGTTAATCTTTAAACACGTTGACTGCCAATGATTAAAATAGCACATGAGTAAATACCATCGACAACAAGATTTCAACTAGTCAGATAATGAGTGATAATTTACAGTGATATAATAGTTTATAAAAATAGAATATATAGAAAAGGAAATCGATATACACTGAAAATACTACGGAACGCAGAATAATTAAAAATATATTGAAACACTTACGAGCTGCCTTGGTGACGGCCTTGATTTCCGGTTCCAGAGGCCTAATGGTAGTTTCTACGGGTGCATCTGCTGGCGCTGATTTAACAGCTCGAGCCAAGGCTTGGCAAGCTGACCAAAGAATCTGTGCGTTCGATGCACCCCTTTCTTCCTCCATGCGAGCTGAAACAGAAAGCAAAGTTCAGAGACTAATAATGGAAATAAAAGTCAAAGTTGCTCGGAGGCAACAGAAAATTTCATAGTGCGCGAATGCAGGCATGAAACTGATATGTTGCGTGAGAACTTGCTATTTTTTCGTTCAAATGACTCACATTATATCACAAATTATGGCGCATAAGAAAATGGTAAATAAGAATTATGGATAAAACAATATACGAGTAAATGTATTAGAATAAATACACGAACAACTTGTAAGATATTTGTAATATATTTATATGACAGAATTACTATGATATTTTAGATATTAAATTTTGTCTTACAAATGATACAAAATCTTTCTTACGTTAACATTTGTTAAAACAAATTGCAAATTTAGCTTAAAAATTAAATCACGCAATTTCTTGACTATCAAATTTGAGTTTCGCAAAAGTTCAATATCTATAATAATAATTAGCATAAACTTCATTTTAATACCTCAAGAAATATACATGTGATTCGTATAACCTCCCTAATTCTTTTTCGCAATTTCTTGACTATCAAATTTGAGTTTCGCAAAAGTTCAATATCTATAATAATAATTAGCATAAACTTCATTTTAATACCTCAAGAAATATACATGTGATTCGTATAACCTCCCTAATTCTTTTAGCGAGCAACGTATTTATAGTCTGTCCAAGTTTGTATAAACAAAATTCCACTGTGATCAACTTGGCCATATTATTTCTCAAAAATCTCACAATTCTGCGTAATTCAAAAATTCTTTCCCTTCAATTTTGTCGCAAAGTTACTCTTCCACCGCCGCCCCTTTCCACGAAACTTCATTCTGCATACTCATCGCGACGTCTACATGGGACTCTTCCCTGTCACTTCGGCGTGTAACNAACGAGTGTTTGCAAAAGTACAGAAATAGAATACAAAGAAAGCAAAATATATAGACTTTTGTAGAATTTTTGTTTCTCCAAAAAAAAAAAATTTTGTCATCTTCTCACTATTCTGGCAAATATAAATTGTTTTCGTGGAGTCAGTTCTGCACCAGAATTAATTTAAGTGAAAAATTATCAATACTTTATATAATGTTACAACTTCGTTAAAAAAACATCATGTAACAATTAATTTAGTCTTAATTTTAAAATGTGTAAGTAAGTTATTAATTTTAAAATGTGATACATTTTCACTTCTGTGTGTCCACATGTAAATCAAACTACTGAAAAACATTTTATTTATGATATTTTATTTATTAATTCCATCATGATCTGGAAGACTAAAGTTTCCCATTTACAACAATCTTTTAAAATTTGCTGCACGATTTGCTTTGATCATTTTATTCAACTACTTTGAACGTCAAAGTTAAATAACAAAAATTCAAAAAAATCCCAATATTTCGTCATCTAATTTTAATATTCAGAGTTTAATAAAATTGCAAAAAAAAAAAATCATACAGCAATCATTTTATTCAACTACTTTGAACGTCAAAGTTAAATAACAAAAATTCAAAAAAATCCCAATATTTCGTCATCTAATTTTAATATTCAGAGTTTAATAAAATTGCAAAAAAAAAAAATCATACAGCAAGTTTTAAAGGATCGAAATGTAAAGAGAAAATTTCAATTTTCAAAATGATGGATTAAATTACTGACGGACTAAATTGTTAATGTTTGGATTTTTAAAATTTTTGGAAAAAAAAAAAAATCATACAGCAAGTTTTAAAGGATCGAAATGTAAAGAGAAAATTTCAATTTTCAAAATGATGGATTAAATTACTGACGGACTAAATTGTTAATGTTTGGATTTTTAAAATTTTTGGAAATAAAAGTACTCTTACTTTCTCACTCTATGTATGATGTCAAAATATCTTTGGAAAAAACGAACTCAATCAAAGTGAACAATCAAAATAAAAGTGATCAAAGAGATGGTTATATAATTTTCTTTCACAAAGTTACAACAATTTAAAGTACGTGTTCAGTTATGCTTCTTACTGTGCATAATATTATAATAAATTAACTATTAATAAATAGTTTGGTTTCTTAATGAGTCAAGGCCCGTCGTATATATTTATCATAAAATTTTAAACTAAACCGTTCTACCAAATTCTTAAATTTTTCGTTGTTTCCAAAGTTCCGAGCGATTAATATATTTGAAGTTGATGCGTTTAATATATTTGAAGCTGTTAACGGGTTTTCATCGAGGAAATTAGACACAAGAAAGGACTCACCCTTGAGCGCAGATTCCAGGCCACGTAGCCTCCCGACGATCGCGGCAAGCTGTGATTTATATTTCAACGAGTCTGTCTCAGATTGCTCGCTGAGTGCTCGTTTCAGCTTCCTATCGGCTTCCTGTTCTTTTATCGCGAGCGCCTCCTGAATGTGATCGGTGTGCACCTGTTCTTGTAGCTTCAGCTGTCGCCGTATCTCGTCCTCGAACTTTTTCTGTTCTCCAAGCAGCTACGATCAGAACGGGAAGGGAGGAAAAGTTAATCCTTTTTTCGATCGCCAGTTTACTTGTTTATTCTATCTCCGCGGTGAGCTGAAACTCTCCGTTCTCGAATCTTTTCTGCGATGCGATGATAAATTTATACTCTCTTTTCTGATAAAATTATTAGACTGGCTCAAAGAGCAACTGCGTTTATTTTTGTGTACGTGTGTGTGCAAATGAAAAATGAACTTTCCAAGAGAAACGAAACCTTTGTTCATTTTGTTCGATCACCTTTTTTTTAAAAAAAGTTTTCATCTTTTTCGACAAAAGACAGTTTGAAGAAAGATCTGATATCAGCAGTGGAATTCAGCAAACCAATTTTAACACAGTTTTGAGGCTTCCTCGCCATACACGTTAGATAGAATTTTTTATGAGTTTGCAGAGCAAACTTTTTTCCCTAGAAATAGTACAACAAAATGTGCGTGTAACGGGATTTTAACATCTTTTTGATGGATTTCCTTTTGACGGAAATCTTTTCAAGAAATTGCCTCAAATCCGGATCGCATGTTCACGTCGTTCGGAAATAGATTTCATCTAGGTCGTCGATCGTTTCGAACACCAAAACTCTTCTCAAAGTCCCGCACCGTAATCCGCCCCTTTCCAATCTCTGTCCCTCGCCTCGCTGCACCCTGCTTACACACATAATAAATTCCGTCCCCGAAGATTAAATCGCTAATTGATCCAAGAGACGCGTGTCCAAGGGCTAACGGAAAATCCGTGACAGCCGATTGCTTGCTGCGTGAAGCAGTGATCCTCCCTGGCCTTCGATCAGGCCAACCTACTAATCGAAGGATCTGGCAGCCAGGTATCAACGTTGTACGCTTTCCGCTGTATCTGCTCGCTGTTCACGAACCTGTCCCCGTTGCCCTCGACGTGAGTCTATGCCCTGTCGAGTTAGCCAGGTGTTAATTATTGACACGGTGCTCTCCCGCACGAAAGAGAAAGAGAGACAAGACGAGATCGAGAGAGGACGGCCGTGTAGGCGTGTGGAAAACGCGTCAAGCGGAAAACGAAAGCGTAGAAGGAGATTCTAGAGAGAACGAAGGTGGATCAGAACGTGTTGGATGTTTGGTTCGCTTGTCAATAAGGACGTCGAAGCCTCGAAGCGCGGATAATTAGTCAAAGTCTGTCTCAGTCAGTCGTTGACTAAATTAGCTTTTCAAACGATCGACCGACGGAATAGATTTTTTTTTTTTTTTTAGGCCGCGGGNGACGCGGGAATCATTCGACTTTTTTTTCCACGAAAATCGCTTTACGATGGAATACTAGCATTCGCATTTTGAAATTTAACTATTACACTGTGTTTGGTAAACCGTGGATTTTTTTATCTTCTTCTAACAGTGTTGGAAAAAAATTTTGTACCTTTGTTGTTTTTTTTTTATAAAAAAAAAAGATTTATTATAAAATAAGGTAGCCGATAAATATCTATCGAATTAAATGTCTCAGTTAAAATTCAGTAAAGCATACGGAGGAGTACTATGTAGGACAAAGGATGGTAGTCAACGAAGCTGTTCCTTACATTTCAAGGCACGCTTTTCGGCAACGAGAGCGTAAACAAGTACAAAATAACTTGGTGCTTCGAGTTCCTCGTTTCAGAGAGCAAAAATATACAGGATGTGGAGAAATGATTTAAAAAGAATTCGTAAAAAAACCGACAATAATTATTTCCCAATTCTAAATCTTGCCAATTTCTTAGAGCTTGCGTCAAATAAATTATTTTCTAAGATAATTTAGACATACGTGCATTAATAATTTCTTTTACAGAAAATGTCGAGTTAATTAATTTAGTAAAAAAAAAAAAAAATTAACATTTTATTACTTTATTAATTTATATTCGCCAGTGATGATGTAATAAGATTCTATTTGTATTTTTACAAACGCTCAAACAAAATATTATTAATGTTAAAAAACACGTGAGTGTTCAGTTTTCGCTCATCAACGTGTTATTGTTTCGGTTCATGAGTGTTGTGCTGCCTTTGTTTCATGTTGTTTCGCGTTGAAGATTGGGCCGAGTGCAGCCTTACTCCCACGAATCGAGAACATAAGACAGAGAGGAGAGTTGACTTTCAACGAGATCAGAATTATTAAGCATGTTGTGCTGCCTTTGTTTCATGTTGTTTCGCGTTGAAGATTGGGCCGAGTGCAGCCTTACTCCCACGAATCGAGAACATAAGACAGAGAGGAGAGTTGACTTTCAACGAGATCAGAATTATTAAGCACAGCTCGCGGAATATGAAACACTTTTCTCCACAGCGTGCAGCAACCCTTGTCGTCTCGACTCGCTACTCCAAAAATCTCGCAACTACGGCTAGATTAAACTCCACATCGTCAGCGCTTTAATTGAAGACAGCTCGCGGAATATGAAACACTTTTCTCCACAGCGTGCAGCAACCCTTGTCGTCTCGACTCGCTACTCCAAAAATCTCGCAACTACGGCTAGATTAAACTCCACATCGTCAGCGCTTTAATTGAAGACGCGTTGTTTATTTTTATTTGCAATCCTCCTTCGACTTTCGAAATTACAATACCGAAATTTCGTGAAACAGATCCCTTTAGAAAGATCCCTTTATTTTCTAACAAACTGGTTGCAGTTGGTTCGTTAGTTGGGTATTTTCAAAATCAAACTTGTCTGTCTATGATTAATACAATAAAATAAATTATTTAATTCTACATGTTTATTTATTGGAAGAAAATAATGAAGCAAAGAATAAATACTGTATCCATATTTATATTATACATTGAATAAAGATATGAAATAATACAAGAAGGAAAATAGAAATGAATGATGAGAGAAGTAATTACTAATGCATTAATATAAAAAAAAAAAAGCAAAGAATAAATACTGTATCCATATTTATATTATACATTGAATAAAGATATGAAATAATACAAGAAGGAAAATAGAAATGAATGATGAGAGAAGTAATTACTAATGCATTAATATAAAAAAAAAAGTAACTTTGCAAAGAGCACCTTAAAGAAATCCGAAATCTGTCGTGTGAATCAGAATTGCAATCCTTTGCAAGTAAAAGTAGCCATCGAATCCTAAATAATATTTTCGGACACGGCTTTCTCGCGACAAAGCTAGCTCTTATCTGTCCACGACAACTCGAAAATCGAACGGTGGAAAGAAACGCGAGAAGCAGGGAAAAAGTAAAAGTAGCCATCGAATCCTAAATAATATTTTCGGACACGGCTTTCTCGCGACAAAGCTAGCTCTTATCTGTCCACGACAACTCGAAAATCGAACGGTGGAAAGAAACGCGAGAAGCAGGGAAAGAGAGGGGAGAAAAAATACAAAAAAAAAAGAAAGAAAGAAAGAAACTAAAACAGATGGAACGAGTGTCTGACGAATACAATGGGCCATCGAGCGCGCGTTTCCAGTTAGAGCGAAAAGTGCCACCGGAGAAATGAAAAACGAAAACTGAAAAAAGAAAAAGAAAAAAAGCAAAAACGCGCGAAAACGAAGGACGCGAGCGAGGGGAGAAAAAACAAGGAGAAATGTGAAAAATATGACTTCTGACACCCCGGTGGTGTTTCCCACGCCGCGGAAATTAAATTAATCGGACGACTGACCGCGCACGCCAACCAGAAAGGAAAAAAGAAGGATAAAAACAGACGCACGCGTATCGAGATCGGACAAAGAGAGTTTTCATCGCGCCGAACGTTGCTAATCCGGTGCATCGTTCTCTAATCCGTTTTGAAAAATCAAAAAACTGCAGCCATCTGCCGCGATAACTGCGCGATGAAAATAGATTCGAGAGAGAGCCGTGACGTGATCTGGGGCTACAGTGGGGATCTCGCGATCCCCATGGCGAATCGTTCGATCGTGATAAGAGACCCGCATGCGATCAACAATTCTGCCAACAATGTAGTTTGACAATATCGTTATCGTTAATCGATCTTTTTGCAATATCGTTAATCAGTTAATCGATCTTTTTGACAGCGCGCGCGATTGATATTATTGATAATATGTATATCAGATTCATTGCGTGTGAAACAGCCGAGATTTATAAAATTATCCAGACGATGATATTTATTGTGCTGTTCAATGACATTTATTAGTTATTGATTCAAAGCTTTGTTAGGTATAGATCAAAGCTAATTGGTGTCTTATCGATATTATCTCATCTCGTTATAAAAAGGTAAACTGCGCGTTAAAGGTAAATTGCCCATGCATGAATCAACACTTTTTGCAGAGCTAAAACTCAATGCAACAAGGTACATTTTATGTGTCCAAAGAATTTATAAAGTGTTAATAATTGTACATTTTATGTGTCCAAAGAATTTATAAAGTGTTAATAATTGTATTATAAAATACACATGCAATTTAAACATTCTATTATCGACGATAAATGCTGAATATTCAAAATAAAAACGTCCCTGTCATTACGTGTACCTATATCTTTCTTGTGTCGATAAATTTTTAAATATTATTTGAGCAAAGGCAATAGTGCAACTTCACTTCATCTGAAGTTTATAGTCACAGATTTTTGGAATGTAACCATCAGAATTCTAGGATGTTTTAAGAATTTGAAGATTGTTCACCTTGTCTTTCCTATTTTTCATAAATCTAGCAACAAATTAGCTTCTCAATGACCATGTATTATTCCATTCCTGTAATTCCTTTCTGTAGGAAAATTTTATGAATATATTTTCTTACATGTGTTGTAGAGAATATTTTGAAATCTCATGAATATTCAACTACTACGATCATATTGGTCAAGTTTGAAACAAATTTGAATATTACAAGACATTTGATACAAATACATATTTGACAGATATCATAGAAGTACTTGAATTATCTATTAATTATCTATCATTCTATTATCACATATATGTACATATTCACAATAAATATTTTATAAATAATTTTTATACAGATTACCAAATTGTTTCCAAATTTTCCAATATCAGGACAGTCGTGCCTCGCTATTTTAAAATATTAATAAAATTTCAAAATTTTTCACTAATTTTTCGATTTCATAATACACGTACAGAAATAACATTCAATTCCCAAGAAACAAACTATTCACTGTTATAAGTTCATCCATGGAGAGAAGTTTATACGAGTAATAATAAATTTAAAAAAAATAGCACAATTAATACTAGTCATCTATTTTCCTGCTTTTTTCTTCAATTTGAGTTGGTCAATGCAGCTTTTGAACGACTCGTAAACGATAAGTACATCCGAACAGTTTCATAAGCCACTGCATTCAAACAATTTCACACTCGTGCAAAGCAATATCACAGAACAATCTTCCTCGTAAACCGAAGCTTATATAAACCAACTGTGAACGTCCAGGGCAAAGTGTGTTTCACTGCACTTCGACTATGGAGTTTGTTCCACGGCGTCATAACGCTACAATAATCACGTCATTTCCCACCATCTTCGAAACTTCCGGCTTTTCAGGGACAAAACTCGGACAGAACCGATGCTCGAGACTGTTCCTTCCTCGAGAATTCCAGCTTCCTTAGCGAAATCGAGTGGAAAGTGCGGGGTTTAATAACACCCTGGAATCGATTCTTTCGCGATCGATACGTCCATTTCCGATCGACGCTTGAAAAGATATCCGGCAGTAATAGTTTCAGTTTGACGTGGGCCATCGGCCAGTGTCGATAGCCACGAAAGTCGAGGGCACCGGATTCCAATGCACGAGTCGATATTTTAATATTCAACAGTCACCGATTCTCAACCCTGTGAACCTCTAAATTGACGATGAAAAAAAAAAAAAAAAAAAAAAAAAAAAA
>NIPQ01092745.1:30793-45518 GCA_002806875.1 Lepidotrigona ventralis hoosana
AAAAAAAAAAAAAAAACTCCTCAAAAAAGAACCGCCGCTCAATAACAAACAGTTCTTTCTAAAAAAAGAATTTTTTTCGACAAAGAATCTGCAGAACGAACGCCTAAATTGAAAATAAAATATGTACTCTGGAAATAACTAAATAAGCCAATGCATATAGCCAACATATGTCAAACGATACGCTGTCGTCCTAAATTCTCTCCATGACCCAACCAGATCCGACAACTTGCAACCCGAATGGAATCAAGGATAAAGGACAAATTCGAGAGACAGTAAGTCATAGTGATTCCTCTGAGCGAGGATATCTGGTGTGACTAGACGCGTGCATACCGGATATACCGCAAGGCTAGTCTAAAGAGATAATATTGCCTGCTGCTAGCGAAATATTGGCGGTATGCCAAATGGAAATAGATAAAAAGCCCGAAGGGTGGCAGAATCATCCCCCCAACCCTCCTTTCACCCATCATCCTTTACCAAACGGACAGATATACGTTCATATACGTACACACAAGGATGTGGAAATACGCCACACACCATGTGTAACCGCACATAACGATCAAGTGTGCGATGGAATGCACCACGGCCTTTTCCAATGCCAAATTCTATCCGTATACCGTGAAACCGTGTGTACCGATCGTTGAGCTCAATATTTGCCTTTATGAGACAGCTATCGATTCGGAGCCTTCTCGTATTAATTTGAACACCATTCCGTACGGTTCAATAACGAGCACATACATATTACCTCGCCAGAATTATTATTAACGGCGTCATTATTTTTACGCACAGTTCGTAAATATCTCTGCGAAATTTGAACTTTCGCGGCGTTACGCGTAAATTATTGCATAGATTATAATATTATGATTTTAAATTCTCTCCCGTCTCGGCCGAAAGTTTCGCGTTATTTCATTTAGATAAACAATTTAACGCAATCGCGATATCGCAATAAGTGATTCGTGTATTTTGTTTTGAATATAAGAGTAATTGGATCTTGAAATGTAGGTAATTCTCTTACCTTTCTACTGAATTCGTCCTGAAGAATTTGCTTCTCCTTATCCAATTCAAGGCATACCAACGTGTCCAATCTTTCCTCAGTCGTTACGTCACCCGATGATTTTAGCGCTGCCTTGAGTTTGCTTTTGTTGACAGTCTGTAACGCAATAAAACATATAAATTTAAACTTGTCAAACATTCAAGTACTTGAGCGCTTTATATTATATTTTATAGTAATATTCACCCTCAATTTTTCCAATTCCTTTTGCAAGCTGTTCACTTTATTGTACATGTGTAAGACGAATAAGTCAAAGGCATCTTCATCGATGGCCAATTTTTTTTGATAAATATTGATATCGGGAAATAATATTTGAAGTTCTTCGTTCAAATTTTCACGAGCAGTTTTCACCTGTTTCCAATAACGTTCGGCAATATTGCCAGTCTCTATTTCTGTCTTATACTTTTGCTTCGCTTCGTCTACATCATCCAAGATTTTCTTGATGTTTCTTCGAGCAGCTGTTTTCATGTGCGACGGCGCGTCGAATTTAGAATCATCGATTAAATTATACAATTTCTTAAGCGAATCAAGTGCTTGATTAGCGTGGTCTTCTGCTTCTTTAATAGCCTCCTTTCTCTTTTCTGTTGCATCTTTCAGTCTAGAATTAAAACAAAAATTTTTAAACTGAAGGAAAATAAAAAAAAAAATTACAAATTAATGCATAATAAAAACATACCTGTTCCAGACAGAGCTACCAACGGTGGCATTAATACTCTCCATGACTTTTATCACATCTTGATTATAATCTTGAATAGCAGACGCTGCTTTTTGGTAAGCTGCAATAGCTTTGGACGCAGTTTCACCGGCAGATGTTTCCAGTTCGACCAGATTTGCTGGGATCAATTCATCAGGTACAACCTTGGCAGGTGGCTGAGGTTTTTCGGCCACTGAAAATATAGTATATACGTTCATCTACTATTAAATATAAAAAAATTGAATGTTTAAACCTACCGATTTCAATTTCTTCTCCCTTTTCTTTACTTAATCTTATTTCTGTATAAGGATCATTAATCGGCGGTTCCTTTTTATCAACGAGTGGTACAAAAGCTGGCTTTGGTGCTATACGTTATTGTTAAATGTTAGTACACAAATGATTACTATTCTAAATAAAACAACTTTTTAATATTTGCATACATGCTTATATGTTTAACAATTAAAAAACAAAATAAGGGTAATATTATAAAAAAAATAAAATTAATTATTTGTAATAAAGCTTACGTGTATATTCTAATTTTGTCTGAGTTTTTTTTTCTGTTTCTGTATCAGACCCACTTAGCCTGAAACAAAAATGAATATTAAATTCATATGAAATAATTTACATTACACTTAGTATTAAAAAATTATGTAGTATTACTCTGTTATTTACATTTTCTTAAATGATTCGTAGAATGAACCTATGAATTCCAAAAAGGATGATTTCTCCTGAAAGATGTCCTGAATCGTTTTGCCTACGCTAGGTTGCCAATCTTCAAGAGATGGATTGAATTCTGAACGCTTTATATAAAACCACACACCCGAGGCTCCTATTGCCACAGCAGTCAGAGTTAACAATGCCTTGTTCATACCTTTGTCACTTTAAAAACAAAAATTATAAATCACACTAAATTTATTGAATAAACAAGAAATATTATTAATTAAACTATGTTGTATTGTGTAACAATTTATCTTTATTTATTAAAAATACATTTCATAAAAGAATCTTCAATAAAAGAAAGTATCAAAATATAACGGGCTATTATTCAATCATGATGAAATACAATCAACTTTATTATATAACACAATGCAATGATATTCTCATAAAATCTTTAAATACCTTTTTGGCGAATCCACTGACTTTTTACACATAAGCCTGGCATTCTTGAAAAACCTAAAACACAAAAGATATTCTTTTTTTCAATAATTTCTTTAATATTTAGAAAAAATTCTTTAAATTACAGAACCAAATATACATAGGTTATCTTATTATCAGTATTGATATACACATTATTATTATTCAAAATAATAATTATGTAATAAATTTATATTAAATACTAAATAAAAACTAACGAGAAACATCCAAATGCCACAAGCAATACAAATGTAATGAATAAAATTATTTGTGTCAAACATAACCTAACCTGGATCTAAATCGAAACTAAACTCCAAATATAAATAGAATTTCCATTTGATAAAACATACACATGTTAGGTTCAAATAGAAACAACAATTCAAAGCTTTCTCATTTAGTAACAATTCAAACAATGACAAGTTTGACAATTATGAAAATGTTATTGTAAAACACTTAGAACAATTAGTTTCTTTACCTATATTCCTGGTCGTATTTAATTCGTGCACGTGTCTCAAAACATCTGGTTGTCCAATACAATCTGGAGGATCCATGCTTTTTGACCTAAAAGATCAACAATCATCAGCGAAATCGTCTGGAATTATGTAAGTTCCTAAATTTAAGCCATCTTGTCACAGGAGGCAGGTATAACCTTGGTCTTGTTTGCAGGAATATTCACTGACAACTTGCGAAAACACTGTTATCGTGACACGAACACGATTTCTAACACAGATCACGAATTATATCTCGTCAGAATAGCAATAAACAATAACAAATTATTAAAATATTACTGCAGGAGACAGTCGCAACAGTGACAATATCAGCATATAGTGGACGAAGAGTTTTCTCCATAATTTCTTCATACTTTCTGTTAAATACACGTAACGCAAAACCACTAGATTCGCACGGCTATAATCTTTTACTTTTTACTTACTTTACGTACCCTATTTAGACCGTTGCACGGAAATTTTAATCCAATTCGGAACATCTTTCGGGTGGCCGGTCAGGCAGCCAAGGGAAAAAGGGAACGACGGAACCAGAGGAAAAGAAGAATGCTACGTATTGTTAGTACTGCTGTACGAAGTACGTATATAGAAGTTCCTTTCTTATAAGTTCACTAATATTACACTCATTTACATTAAACGATAGTTCGGTGGCTTCATTTTGAGTTATAATTCATTCGAATTCAATAAGCTGTTACGTGAGAATCATTGCGAGCTCGTGCATTTTAGGTTATGTTCGTTCAGATCGATCAACCATTCTGATTCTCTGACCGAAGGAACGTCATGAAATTGTGAATGCGCGCGCTTATTAAACTTGTATATCAATTTAATAAGACGATTAATATTTCCTTTTACAATTTAAATTAATTTTACCATGAAATTCATCCGATTATTATTTATGTAATTAATTTATTTTATATTTCAGGCATTGCTTCGCGTGCCAATGTTATTAATTTAACAAGTTCTTTAATCTCTAAACAATATCCTATTACCCAATGTATTCAGCAGAGATTTTTTGGAGCATTTTCTTGTACAATTAATAAATGGGGTAACGTTGGTAATATTAAAGAGAAGCCAATATTTGGGTAAATGGTGTTCATTTAAAATATTTTACAATATAAATATATACAATATTAAATTAATGTAAATGTTTATTTATTAGCAATGTAATTGAACTTTTACAGACAAACAGAAGGTATCAGCATTGTACCTTTGTCATTAACACCTGTAATGAGTTCTGTGAGAACCGTTATAAAATATTCTAGACAAAAAGGCAAAAGAAAGACTGTGAAAACTGTGCTTAAAAGGTTTTACAGATTAAATTGGTAAGTCTTTAATATGATGTAATATTTATTATTTCCATATATGCTACACAATATGTTTGTTTAATTGTAGGGGTATATGGATCAGAACTTATGCTGGACGTCATAAACGTTTATGGACGAAGCGTGAAGGAAGGAAATATAGATTGAGACAGCATGTTTTCTGTAATGCAACACAGAGTACTATGTTAGACAAAATGGTAACAAGTTATTGGAAAAGGCCGCACTATTATGTAGATGATCCTTATAATCCATATCAGAAACGCGAAGAGTTTCCACTCACAAGAACGAAACCAAAATTATACTAATATAATACAACTTGTATAAACTTTATTGAAAACATCTGTATATACAAATATAAAATTTATGCTCCAATGTATAGTCACTTTCCTTGAAAATATTTAATTCTTTAAAACGTCTTTAAATTACCAATTATTCTGTGAATACACCAATTTCTTTCTCTTTAATTAGTATTTAGAAATTTAAAAATGTAATCATTCAATAATTGATTAAGCAATATTGTATAAACTGACAACCTTCGTTCATTAAAATCTGAAATTTGAAATTAAAACATTAATACGCAAGTGTTATTAACGACTAGGCTTATTTTGGATTCTTAGTAGTTGACAATAATCAGCATTAAATTTTTTAGAATAATTAAAATAAAATATTAATTTGATGTAGAAAATATCAGGCTCAACGAGGTGTTCCCCCAGGTACAAAACTATTAGTTTTGAATAATTGGTACATTGCAAAATAGAAATATTTAATAATTAGCAACTTTTGTTACAACATAATATTTTACAAAAATAAATGTTTTTAATTCATAAAAAATTATGTCGTGGCTTTTAGACATAATTTTATATATTAATTCGTCCGTTTTATATGTTAATTTGTGACCTATACATGTGTATGTAGTGAATGAAAATCAGTATCAGATCAATCGTTCGCTACTTTCGAAGCTGATCATTTTTGTCGGGATCACGTGGTGTCCCCTACTACTACTCGTCAATGCTAGAGTGGTGCAATGTGTTCAGTGGTAGTTCGTCTTTCGTTACGAGTACTTTATCTTTTTCGTTCGTTTGTGATATCCTTGTCCTTTTTTCTATCTCTAGTAGCCATTCACAACATTACGTTCTTATCAGACCTACAAACGTTTTTATCTACGAGAAAAATGCCTTACCGTTATAAATTGCGACTGATTAGCAAAGCTTGCCTAGTCTTCAGAAACTCACATACTGAGAAAAGCAATACTCATTTTGCTGCTAGCAGAAATTTCTCTACCAGCGGCACAGTCGACATGAGGTGAGTCAAATTTATGTAACTAAAATTTAATTCTGATAATAACCAAGATTAATTTAATACGATCACATTTTGAATAATGCCCTAAAATGGTGGAATTTCGCGCGGCATTTTTGATTGGCCTACCCTCGTGTTTAACCTTTATACATTCCTTTGTTTATTCTTTTTCGCTCAGGAGGAATTTCCCTGTTCAAAAATGGCTTGCAGTGGTAATAGACACGATTACGTATTTGCTTTGAGATATCGTTCACTATAGTTCGATGGATTGTTTCATGGGGATTAAGCATGCCAAGTATAAAATGCGAAAATACAATTGATTCGCCTCAAATGATTCCGGCATTGTTTGGAAAAAGAAACGTGTAGTAATACATATATAGAAAAAAGAAGTAGTAGGAGGAATTTCATGAAATTCAATTCACAAGATTTTTAGGTGCATTCTCATGTTCCAAAGTACATCGGTATCGATTGTTCAATCAATAGCGTCGTTTACTGATTGATTGTGTGAAGTTGATTTATTAAGTAATACAAGTTTATTTGTTTTATTAAGTAATACAAGTTTATTTGTTTATTTAATTTAAACGCCCGAATACATTCAGTTAAATATATAATTATATCATTAACATCGAATAGGCCTGAATTTACACGTTTATGAGGCGCTGTTCGCACTGAACTTAGCTGTAAATACATATATTGGAGAGATTCATTTACATAAATGCGATATTATTTTAACATGTTGCATGCTATATAAGATATTTATGATACATGTGTGATCTTTTGTTAAAGTTTACTATAAAAAGAGATATCATTATGAAATACTTTCTAATGCAATCCATCGATATATAATTATGACGTACATTGTAATATTTCGTATATAAAATTTTCGTATTACAATGATAATTTTTATAATTTTGTAACTATTGTGAAATGCAATACAGTTACGTAAAATTATTGTGGCACGAAGTGTATTAATATGTTACAATAATAGCGAGGAACATGAAATTAGTTGCAGTAGTATATACTTTAAATTATTTAATTCTTCTGGAATTGTTGTTCAATGTAAATAATTAAATTAAATTTTATGTATATTGTTAAAAAATATGAATCTTTATAAATATAATAGTCATATATACAAATTGACCGTGTTTGTACTACAATTGGAGTGAACTGGAGTAATACTACAAGATTTTTTTCACTTATTTTATAAAGTATATATTCTATATGGTAGAATTATTTTTTGGAACAACTACTCCAATTTTCAGAATGTTTCAAGTAATTTTCCTTATGAAATTTTTCACTTATAAGTATTGTGAAAACTCTTATTGCAATGTAAATAATAATAGAATCATTATTATTTTTTTATCTTGATCATTTGAAAATTTCCAAAGTGCATATTTCAACTTAATAATTTTTTAAACGTCATGTCAGACTAGTCAGTGGAATATTTTTCAGTTTTATCACTCCAGTTCGTAAACTAGAGATTAGGCTAAACCGATAATTAATTTGGGTATTTACAATCCTAATTATATTGAAAATAGATATTAGTTGTAGATACAAGTATTGTAAATAAATTAAAAAAAGTTTTTTTAATTTTATTAACAATGCCTAATATTATCTTATATAATAGTTTTTTTATTTTATACGGATAATTATCTTGTTTACTTATTTATAAATCTTATCGTTTATATCAGTATTATGTATATCGTTTATGCTCGAAATACTAATAAACAGAAATATCTAATTATATATAGCATTAGGATAATTCTAAATTATCATTAAAATTATTACTAAATTTATTCTTATATTAAAATATGAATCACCCATAAGAAATGAGAAATATAAATGTAAAAATTATTCTTTGTTTTATCCATGTTTATTCGCAAAAATTTGCAAGGATACTTTGGATATTTAAATTTACAGAAGTCTGCATAGACACACCTTTCGTCGAATATCGATCGACGATATTTTTCAAAGGATCGTACACAGTGTTATCTCGTTTTATTTGTTCAAGATAAATGTATATTTACTTACATATGTGTACAGAAGAGGTGAATTCATTTTTGTTTCTGTGGAAACTTGTTGAATTTAACATTACATTACATTGTGAATAGCAACGTCAGAGTGCAACAAATAATTGCGTTCTTTTTTAAAATTCAATTGAAGAAAATTGATTTTATCAAATTCTAGCACATAAGTCGTTTCTTCGAAATAAAATAAGATATATATCGTTTATTTGTAATGTAGAAGCAATTAAAAATTTCAGGGATTAATTACTTTGTTATCGTTATTTACTAATAACATCTTTGAAAACACATTTATCGATAACTTTTACGCATAGACAGAATTGTTTTCAAAAAGGAACGTGTTTGGTTAGAATCATATTTTGCTTGTTGGTGGATTAAAAGAGATCGACATTTTAGTAATAAATGAACTTATTTAATCTAAGCGCTGTTTCTAATGATACATGATTTGCGATGATACTTTTTACACGATACTACTTTACACAGTACACGACGATTTAAATAGTCTATCAATTCCACTTAATGTTAATGTTAGAAATTAAACTTAATTTCAATTTCTCCAAAATTTATAAATCGATAAAAAATTACATTTTGTTTGTATTATAAGTTATCACGCTATATCTTCAGTTCTACTATATTTTAAATCTCATTATGAGATTCAACAGAGGAAATATTTATTATTTTGTTAAATTTATTATTAAATTTATAGATTGATTTATTTTAAATAAAACAATAATTTTAGTAGATATTATTTGGATAATAAGTAACTTCATTGTTAAAATTATTTGTTCCAATAGGTTCGTACAATTCACCAGCAAGGATGGTGGACCCCAGCATCTGGGAGTACAACTTGCCCAAGGAGGTGACATAATCGCCGTTTCTGCCATAGACTCGCGAATTCCTAACACAATGAAGAAATTCCTCGAAGGTGGCGACGACCTGTTGAAGAAAGCGAAAAGGTAAGTGCAATTGAACAACTCGTAATCACCAAGAAAATCATAATGATAAATCAAAATATTATCGCGAGTTATTATTATACGAGGCTGCCACACAAATACGATATATAAAATTGACGTAAAGACTAGAGAGATATCTTCAAAACACAATAATTTATATATAAATCGCAATTTGTTTAAAAGAAGATTATGATTAATCTACAGAATGATTGCGTGATCTTTATATGTTATATAAAGATTAATTAAAAATCTCTAAAACCTGCAAACATGTAGTTATTGGTTTGGGAAATATTTAACAAATTATAGATAAATTATAAATTTAATAAATCCTAGATTATTCGGGATATTTATTATATTAAGAGTTTTTGAAAAATTGAAAGAGAGAATAGCTGGTATTTTAAGGAGAAAGGATTATGTATATTTTCAATTTTTATCGATTTTAATAGATACATAATGATATATGACGATATTCTGTTCGGTTTCATAGTTGATAATTTTGTTCCCAGGGAAGACGATGTGAGTTTGTTGACACTGGTAGAAAGGTTCGTGCCATCGAAAGAATTTAGTGTGAAAAAAATTCTTTGTGTGAAAAAAATTCTCCTTTTACATCTTTCTAAATCAAGCTTCCATGTATAAAATATTATTAATTATTGTGTCTGTTCTTTTCTTGATGTACATTCATTGTTTATACCATTGTTTATACATGTAATTCTCATATCAGATTTATTAATTTCACATCTTCTTTAAATGCAACGAAAGAGCACGTAAAATCAGATAGACGTTTAGAAAGCTTGTTTTCTCCTGATAATTGATCTGATTACTATCGATCACATACTTCTTATTTGCAATTATGCTTATTACTTGAACAGATTTCAAATTTAAGAGAGAACCATAAGAGATCCAGTTACTGAAAATTTGAATAATTTTATGAAATTAAATGAAATTGAATAAAACGTAAATATAATTTTATATTTACAAATATAATTTTTTGAAATATTTTAGATTAATTTATCTCTTGAATGTAACAAAATCTGGAAAATCTGTTAATTTTTAATCATTGCATTTATCTGGAAAATTGATATTTATTATTTCTTGTAGAATCATCTCTACTAAAGGAAAAAAAATTAGTTCATGCAGTTTATTGTAAATTTTTAAGTTAAATGAGTCAAACTTTAGATATTCATATCTTTATGTAAAAATAGTTCCATTTAAACATAAATCATTTTATTGATTAGTTTATTTTTGTACTTTACTTTTGAATTTTCCATAAATGCATATAATAACTACGTCATAATTACTTCAATCAAAATGGAGATTTAACAATCAATTATACATATCTGAATATTGCTTCGTAATGTATAATGTCCATTCAAAACAAAATACTTATAAGTCTGAACATTGATACAACAATACTTATGATAAGTTTGAACATTGTTCCATTTTAATTTTTTCAGTCACCGAGATAACCGTAATATTATATCGATGACTATATCAATATCATTTTTCTATTTTTCTACAATTTGAAGAATTTATTAATTATTAACAAATATTGGCCATTTGGGTTGAACAATAATTAATATAACGATGACAAAGCGAAAAATTGAATTAATTATTACATGTTACATTGTTGTATTTCACAAACATATTTGCATGATATTAAAGGTCCTGTATGATAAAAAGAATTTCCCACCGATGGTGTGTTTAAACTTCGTGAATGATTTTTTATTCGCGAAACAATGGTGACTTGGATTGTACGCGAGTCAACGTAGTTATCAAATATAATTATTGTTACTAATTCAAGTTGGCGCTTGTTTGTGTGCCAGTTAGCGAGCTTGAAAGCTCTGAGTCGGATTAAAACTAGTCGCTTCCACTACCTTTTTGAATGAAATTGCACACTTTTTTACGTTTACGTTTAAGATGGTTTCAATGATTCTCAATTTGACTTGAATTGCAACATTTTATAATTTCTATTAATGTTTTTTTAATTTTCTTTTTTTTCTACTTTTATAGTTTTTTTTTATGTCGCAAAAAATACATAATAAAAATAATAATTGTATAGTAATTTACCTACGACCTGCATTCGATACGTTCCAGTTACGTAATTCCACGACCACGGATATTACATTCGTTACGACACGACCATTATCTATCTGTAACTATTACCTATCTGTAACTATTCATTGTAAAAATATTCTATATGACGTTGATAATACCGCCATAGGAACGCAATTCAGTCACCTATATGTTACTACTATATGTTATCAAGACTCAGAGTTTTAGTCGCCAACTGGTGTACGTATTTTTCTTCGTTGCAATCTTTGACTTATGAAATCAGTATTTTTACAAGTGAGACGATTGAATTTCTATGTTCGTATTATGCTAGTAAACTAAAAAAATAAACTAACCTGAAGAGCTGTTTGACTTTTCTTTTTAATCACATCCTTTGTAGCTATGAGAAAATGTATCCAATGCAGTTTGACGTGTCATATTAGCATATACAGAGGTGGAACTGGGCAAAATATTTTTCGATAAATGAATGTCTAATGAAACTTGATGACCTATGTCATTCACTGTTGAATTCTTATTTTAATTTTAGAGGAATAATAATATATTGTATAGCTATAAGTTTTCACAATATAGCACTGTAGTTATTAATAACTCGTGTGCGACATTAAATAAATAAATTAAATTAAATAATCACTAATATTTTCATAGTCTAATACTTTTAAAAATTATATTTTAAAATTAAATATTTGTACAATTTCATTCACAGATTATAATAAATATTGAAACAACTGAGTAATTTATTTTTTTTAAAGGAAAAAATAATTTAAATAAATGGAATAAAGATACATAATAATAAACTTGACTTCCATAAAAATAAAAGTAATTAAAATACAACCCAGTTCTGCCATTTAAAAAGATTTTCTAATGTATTTTCATTCTAAATGTTAATTGAACTATTGCAGAATAGTGGCAGAAGGACGTAGCGTGATACCGGAAACAGATGTGACTTTCTTGGCGCCGGTTACGAAGATGGATAAATTGGCGTGCGTTGGCCTTAACTACAGTGGCCACTGCAAAGAACAAGGAGTATCGCCTCCAGAAAGTCCCGTAATTTTTAGCAAATTCCCCAGCAACATCATTGGACCGCGCGACAACATCATGCTTCCATCCATCTCGGACGTAAGTTCAAGAACGTTGTTGAGGAAATGCATCACCTATCTTTCGTCGCGTAGCCGTGACCGCCTCTACATTTAGTCGAGACAATTATGTAACCACTTCCGAACTAATTGTAGAACAATTCGTGTGAAAAAAGAGAAGATCAGCTTATCGATCGTCTAAACATTATTTTATCAGTTATCTGCTTTACTGATCGCAAAGAAATATAATTTAAACGTCAAATATATATTAAAATTAAATATATATTAAAATTAAAAACAGTGATCGATAGACTACGGATCTTTATACAAATTCATATTTTTGAGAATGTTATATTTGAAAAATAGAATTTTGAACAGAAAGCACTATACCTTGAAGATTTTTTTTTTTTTCTTATGTTAGATGTTCTGTACAATTTTGCATTGTAAAATTTCTTAAAAATGAATAAAAATTCGCAGTCTACTGATCGATAGCGATATGATTGATGATTACGTAATCAGTGAGAAATCAGAAAACTATCAGTACTAACTGTAAAAAAGGTACCGGTTCTTATCTAATCGACGTGAACTATTTAATCCTTATTCTATAAATATTTTTATAGAATTAGGATTAAAGGGATCATTCATGTCTGACTCATTCTTTACAGCGCAAAAAGAACTTTGAAAAAATCTGAAAAAATTAACATATATATAAACATATTATCACATTACGATATTAACTTATTTTTCTTTCGATTTTAATAGAAAGTCGACTGGGAGGCCGAGCTCGCGATAGTAATCGGCAAGAAGTGTAAGGCACTGGATAAAAATGAGGTAGAAGACTGCATTTTTGGTTACACAGTAGCACAGGACATCACAGCGCGAGATTGGCAAAAATCGAAAAGAAACGGTGGTCAGTTTCTACTCGGCAAAGCTATGGATACATTCTGTCCACTGGGGCCAGCTATTGTCACAAAAGAAGCCATTTGTGACATCAACAATCTTCCAGTGAGAACGTGGGTGAATGGTAATCTTAAGCAAGATGGAAACACTTCCGAGCTGATATTTAAGCCATACGATATCGTCGCATATATTTCACAGTATGTACCAATCGAGACTTTTATATGTTACCATTATTCATGTATAATATTGTATTTTTATCATTCGAGGTCAATTAACTTTATTGTTTCATCGAATGTTCGCGTGTCTTTCAAGAAATCTATTATGTAAATGTGTCTTTCAGATTTATGACGCTGTTACCAGGAGACGTAATTCTAACAGGCACGCCAGCTGGTGTAGGTTTCACCCGCAAACCGCCTGAATATCTACAGGTATCTCATGATCGGACATTCTGTCAAAATATTGAATTTTTAATCATGGATACATTTTTATCAACCTTTTCTTTCAAGCGTAAAAGAAATAATAAAATTAAATATGATATCTAGACTGTGGATGTTTGTGCAATNATAATTCTAACAGGCACGCCAGCTGGTGTAGGTTTCACCCGCAAACCGCCTGAATATCTACAGGTATCATGATCGGACATTCTGTCAAAATATTGAATTTTTAATCATGGATACATTTTTATCAACCTTTTCTTTCAAGCGTAAAAGAAATAATAAAATTAAATATGATATCTAGACTGTGGATGTTTGTGCAATCTTATATTTTTATGAATATAAATAAAGAAACGGGGCCTGAGTAAAAATTTTGTTCGTTTATAAAATATTATAAGTGTTATTTTGTGTACTCATTTTGTNTTTCTTTCAAGCGTAAAAGAAATAATAAAATTAAATATGATATCTAGACTGTGGATGTTTGTGCAATCTTATATTTTTATGAATATAAATAAAGAAACGGGGCCTGAGTAAAAATTTTGTTCGTTTACAAAATATTATAAGTGTTATTTTGTGTACTCATTTTGTAAATTTTTGGAGTCTTAAGTTCCCCAAAAGTGCATAAACATCCATAATCTAATGATATTAAATAGAATCCTCACTAATTTTTTCATCTCATAAAATATTATAAGTGTTATTTTGTGTACTCATTTTGTAAATTTTTGGAGTCTTAAGTTCCCCAAAAGTGCATAAACATCCATAATCTAATGATATTAAATAGAATCCTCACTAATTTTTTCATCTCATATTTAATTGATACCTAAACTTTTGCGAAATTTTTATTCTTAACGTCTTTTCATTGACAACAGCCATATTTGAAGGATTAATTAAATCTGAATTTGTAAGAACTTTTCTCACTAATTTTTTCATCTCATATTTAATTGATACCTAAACTTTTGCGAAATTTTTATTCTTAACGTCTTTTCATTGACAACAGCCATATTTGAAGGATTAATTAAATCTGAATTTGTAAGAACTTTCTAACTTTTATAATTTTGTTATTGTATTTTACATGTAGCGTGGAGACGTTTTAGAAACGGAAATAGAGGGTCTAGGTCGCATGAGGAACAAAGTTCTCTGATTTGGTGAGTGGAGCATGCTCCACGTAGAAAACGTACGAACAGAAATGTAATTCCGGAGAAAAAGCGAACGTACGTTACAAAAATGGGATCGACATCAAAGCGCCACGATCAAATCACCATCCATTCTAAACT
>NIPQ01092749.1:2027-20626 GCA_002806875.1 Lepidotrigona ventralis hoosana
TTTTTTTTTTTTTTTTTTTTTTTTTTTTTTTTTTTTCTTTTTAAGTACTGGAGGTGTTGTTATTTCCAATTGAAAGGGAATCGCACGATGCGTCTTATTTAATTAACCTATCCTCTTATTTATTTATATGTCGTTCGTCGTTCGAAACGTCATGATTCTTCGGCGCGTTTCCTCTCGCGTCGAAGAGAATCGCTATTGCGCGAAACGAGCGTTATCGATGGATTGCAGATGCTTACGCAGATTCGTACTTCCGTCAGAACGGATTAAAGAAACAAAGTAGAGATATTCGTTTCGTCTGTCAAGTACGATCGAAGATAAAAGCATCCGAAATCGTGTGCTTCGTACTTTTCGGATATCTTATGTTACACTGTTTCATATTACGCGCGTATTATGCAAAATTTTTACACTTTAATACTTGCATGAACATCCGCAATCTAGCTGTCAACGACGGCCAGTTCTCGCGACAATCGAATTGAACGAGAATCCTGATACACACTGTGTATATGTACGATACTTTGATCATTGTGATACTTGGAAATAAGTAATTACCGACGTGCCGTTATGTATTACGTTTCTTTGTCTCTTTCTTACCTTAATCTTTTTCTTTTCTCCACTCTCCGAGCATCCTTTGATTTTCTTTTATTATTCGCGTTTGATGAAGGCTAGGGAGGAAAAACACGATAAGTCATGTTTTCTAATTTTTCTTTTTACGCCAGTTCCAAGAATTAATTAATTAATTAATTAATTCTGCAGAATCATCTTTTTACTCGATTTGAAAAGCATTGTTCTCGAATCGATTAAAATTATTTCTCCTATTTTTAGTTGTCATTGGAATATTCGTTTCCAGTCGTGAAAACGACATTTAAGATTTAAAGAGTGTACTTATCATGTTCTTTTCCTGTGATCTTCATTTTTTCTTTTTTTTTTTTTTTTAAGACGCGAATCGGACCTCGCTCGTGCCCCTCACATTTTCTCTTTTTTCGAAACGATCCGAGTCGCGAGTCGTGTGTATGAGATAAAATCATCGAGAGGAATCTGTTGTTCCTATATAGATCGTACGAATTGTTCTCATGAATGGTTGATATCAACTCCCGTCGGATTGATAATCAAAAATCATTTGAACGCGAATCGAGTATTTTTTAATTCTTACTGTTAGAGGCGTGCAGGATCTCGTGTGAATATAATGTATTACAATGTGTTTGTTTTGTGATGCGTGTGTCCCCCTGATCGACAATGTAGCGTAAAAACTGGTCAAAAATTTGATCGAGATCGAATATCGCGCTAAATAAATGTACATTCGCACAGATACGCAGATACAGGTGTTGAGAAAGCAAAGAATAAAAGGGAAGAAAGTATGGAAAGAAAGAAAGAAAGAAAAAAAAAACGAGAGGCGTGTGTGTGTGTATATGTGTGTGTGTGTGTGTGTCTATGATACGCTGGCGTATCGTTTCAAAGTTTCTAAGAAAAAGATTCCGTCGAACCCGTCTCCTGTGCTCTTTCTTTCTCCCTGTATACGTGTACATGTATCAGCAATTGTATATTTTAACAGAGTATGCTCGTTTGGTAAATAAAGTTGAAAAGAGAAAGGAACGAAATGTTGAAAATAAAGAGAGATGACGACGGAGATTATTATTTTGTGTCTCTTGTGAAGAACGATGATGGATGGGTGAACACGCCGACTACACAACTATAACTATATATAACTACATTCTCATAGATTACTTGTATTTGTTTATAATATACCACGTAACAACAAGGAAAAATACTGAATTAAACAAGGACCACCTATATCAGGTGTATCACACGCAGGCACGAGTCACTCGACGTTCTTTCGCGACCGATTCTCTTGTTTATTGGCAAAATACGGTTTTAATACTTGTCATGGGGTAAGTTCGCATGATTTTGCTGGATCTGCTTGCCTGCTGGACGCAATGTTAAATTCGCAATCGTGTTCGTGAATTCAAACGAGAGAAAACGACCGAATATTTCTTTTGAAAAAAAATCCATCTCCGCAGAACGAAAGAAGCGAGTTGATAACGAAATGGGAGAGACGTTACAATGCAACATAGTATTGTAAATGACATTTTCAAACTTTTTTCCCTTTCGTTTCTTCGAAATGCAAGATTTAAAAAAATATAGGTGATTATGAAAGATATATCGCTTCAACCGCGATACAGAAACAATGAAATATACAATTATGTTTTCCGAGCGTCTAACTCTTGCCAAAGATTTGCATCTTTGCCCCTGTTCAATGTAATTTCAATATAATTTCAAATTTCGTTCTCATGCAGAATATCACAAATTAGCTCGAACTTTTAAGAAAGGGAAAAAAGATTAAATCCACTGGAGTTTTTCTACAAAATAACATCGTCGTTTCGTTGCTAGACCCGCCCGGCTAATTACCACACTACTTATGTTTAAATTTTCTAACGAAATGCACAAGAACCAAAGTAATTTGATTTAAAAATAAAAAAAAAATGTTTCTTCGTAATTAATTGTTTCTCGATTAAAACGACACTTGCGAATCAACCAAACTCACTCCAAACTAACACGCTATTCTTCGCACATGAATGGACGCTACAAGTTTTTAGTAAATTAAATACTAAAGGGAAATCATTGACCTCAAGCGATAATAATACACAGACAGATACTTGAAAATTGGTACTGATATCTCTATCTGGTGATGAGCAATCGTTATCAGCCGATTAAATTATTAGATGTAACATAGCGATTAACTATAAATAAGAAATAAAGAGGAAGACAAATTATCAAGTGTCTACATCAGCACTTTGGTGCGCAACAATTGTACACATACACACACCCATATATATATATACTTATATATATATACACACACCCGCTCGCACAATTAACATTTTGTTGCATATGTAAAATACGTGTGCGTGGACTTGTGTACGTATACGTTTCTCTTTCTCATTCTGATTTTTTCTTTTTTCCGATTCCCTCCCCCCTTTGCTTTCCGCAGAACGAGGCAAACTCATGTCATGGGACACTATAAATATAAACGTTGCCTAATAGTAATTAAGTAATCCTAAAAATAAATATCTATCACAAAAGACTGATCTATAATATAAGTGGCTTTTGGGTTATGGTAATTCCCGGTGTCACAAAGTATTTACGTGTTGCTTTACTCATTTACACACCAATTACGAATTCTTACGTTAAATATTTACAAATCATTAGTACTTTCTAGTTTACGTATCGCTGCTTTAACAAATGTTTTTTGTAATAAATACGACAACGACCGATTGTCGCTTGTACTTTCATCGCACATCTATCGTACACATCACGACTTAATTAATGTTCATGAGTCACAAATTAACAAATTGCTGTACTGTAATTTGTTATCAAATGGTTCAAACAACGTTTGATCGCGCACGATTTTTCAATTGTTCTCATGCACACAGTGAAGGAAAACGTTCGTGCACGGACCACGATGAAACGATCATGAGAGAAGCATTACTTTAAATTTCCATTTCTTTAGACAGCGCAGTCTTTATTCTCCCGAATATGTCGTTCGTGGTTCGTGTACCGTAGCAATGGTGCCCCAATCACTGCATTCGTCTCCTCCTCGTTGTTCACTGAACACGTAACGATCTCCTCTGAAAATAGAAAACAGAAAAACAACTTTTAGAATAAAAAGAGAATTTACAGAAAACGAGAATGAAGAAAGACAGAAGAGAAAAATATTTACGTACCGGGTAAACATAATTGTAATTGATCGCTACTAGGATTGGTACTGTCGCCTGTACCGCTGTCTTTACTATGCTGAGAACTCGTTTCCAAATATATGTGTGTCTGCGTGTCTGCTACTGTAGCTGCTATAGCTGACGACGGTTGTGAATTTGTGGTTTGTGCAACAGCGTTCAATCGCTTTCTGGTTTGATAAATTATAACCACCCATACTATGGACGTGCCAACAGCGCAGCATACAACAGTGATTATTATCAAACCTAATATGTCGTTCTCGTTTGGACTAGGGGCTGCAACACGCAGTATTTCTGCATACATTTTACTTTAGATTTGAGAAAACAAAAAGGAAGGAAAAGATCTCTAACATAACACGCTAGAAACTTCTTACCTGGTTTCACTGTAAGGTGGGACGCACCAACGACACTACCCAATGAATTGCTCATTTCGCACTCGTAGCTACCGGCGTCGCTAATTTTAGTATCGACAATTATCAGCAACTGATCTTCGGCCGTAAAGAAATGCCGTTCAGTCGCTTGCAGAGGATCTCCGTTCTTGCGCCAGGATAGTTTCGGTCTGGGTATACCACTTGCCATGCACTCCAATACAATCGAACCACCAACCGTCACTTGTTTATTTTCCATTGGTTTTACGAATGACGGTGTTTCTTTTCGGAAGAAAATAGAAAAATTTATCACCATGTTTGATTATTGATTTCATGCTAATCAGCTGTAATTGCATCGTGTAATGGTGCACGATACTTACCCAGTATGGTAAGAGTAGCATTCGCAATGATTTTGCCGGCAAGATTTTGCGCAGTGCACGAGTAAACACCGCTATCGGCAGTTTTCACATCGACGATGAACAGTACATCGTCAGTAGGCATCATGTGCATTCGTCTTTCTCTTGCTGCTGGGAAGTTGTTACCACCATCTTTTTGCCACGCTATTTGCGGCGATGGTTGCCCTTCTGCCGAACACTCGAGTCGAGCAGTGTTGCCAGCGGCTATACGTATGTCGTGTGGAATTTTTGAAAAAGACGGATAAACTGTAACGAAGAGAAAACTTATATTAGTAGTGACGTTGCTAACACATTGTAATTAAAGCTCGACAAAAACACTCACTTATAATGTTTAGTTTTGCTTTAGTAGAATATGTCGTCCCATAGGTGTTGGACACCATACACTGATATTTTCCAGCATTTTCATGAGTAACATTAATAAGATGTAAAATAGAAGATGCCACTGTTACACCGTTCTCTACAGAGGTATTTATTTGTAGACCGGCGTCATTCATTTCAACGTTACCATGCTTCCAGGTAAAATGTAATGGCGCACTGGCAGTACTCGTTGCTCGACAAACTAACGTCACGTTATTGCCTTTAACGCCCATTTGACTTTTAGGTTCTTCGGTAATCCTTGGTTTTGGATATTCGTCTAATCGTCATATTCGTACAAAATCTTATTAATAATTAATCTATGCTAAAGTTACGTCTGAGTTCCAGTTTAAAGCGTCGTACTAACCGCATGTAAAATTTTTATGATGAAGTTGAATCAACGACATTCCTTGTAGCCAATGTGGAAACCCGCAATAAACTTCCGTGTCACTGTAGCTGTGTTCACGTAACCACATACTTAACCATTGTAAGCCACAGTCACAAACTAAAGCTTCTAAACACACAAGAAGAAAATATGATGCAAATAATTTTCGAGTAATCGTTTTCATTTAAGTCATAATACAAAATTTTACATTCGTACGTACTTGTATTCATTCTCAATCTCGTTAGACTAGTCATTGAGATGAATGCATTTTCTTGGATACTCGTTACATTGTTCCCACTTAAATCGAGTTCAGTTACACTACTTAATCCAGTAAAGACATTCTTGTTTACCGACTTTATTTTATTGTATGCTAATCCTAGTTTCCATAATTGTCCAAGTGAACTGAAGGCACTGTTAATATCTTCCACCATGTATGAAATTTTATTAAAGTTCAGTTCCCTTTAATAAGAAGATACATACTTAGATGAAGAACTTATCGAAATTCCATAAATTTTCATATCATTGCAGTATGTATTGTATTATGTTATACTATACTATACGTACAATATTTGCAAATTAGGAGTAGAAGAAAATGCACCATCCGAAATATAAATGATTTGATTGTGGTCCAGTTTGAGTTTTTCCAGTTTTTCCAAAAATTCGAAAGTATCTCTTTCAATACTCGTCATTTCGTTGTGTGATAAATCTCTGCAAGCAAAATTCTTATTTATAATCGAATTTCTTAATTTCAATTATTATTATATGTATATCGTAGGATGAAAATGTTACTGACAACTCTACAATCTCTTTGCATCTGTCCCATGCTTGCATTTCAATGGTGTGTATACGATTGTGTGATAATGTTAACTTTTGTAAATGCTCTAAGCCAAAAAGACCACCTTTTCTCACCGTGGTCAACAAGTTAAAGTCAAGTTGTAGAATCGTTAAATTTTCGAGTGGCCAGAAGGCACCATCGTGTAACGTTTCAATTTTATTTCTCTTTAAACGCAATTCTTTCAGATTTTTTAAGCCTGTAAGGCTAAGGCCTTGAATTATTTGCAATTCGTTTCTATTTATTTCTCTGTAAAAGGAATATCGTATTTTTGTTATTATTGCAATCACAAGCACCAACGAGTGCTAAAAAAAAAAAAACCATACGAAACGAGATTGCTTACAATATACGCAATTTTTTCAAATTCGTAAAAAGATCTTTCAGCTGAGTCAAATGATTTTTATTCAAACGTAATTCTTCCAAGCATGTTAGATTATCTAAGCTTCCATTTTCAATTATCCTTATTTGATTCATGTTTAAGTTTCTGTAACGAAAAAAGAAAAGTAGAAAAACGAAAGTTCTCGCGTTGCGATTATTGTTATAAGACGACAATATGTAAATTGCGTAAATAAATGGTTACATACAAATGTGTAAGGCAATTGGGTGCAAGAAAGGACCCATTTCGAATAACGCTTATTTTATTCCCACTAATGTCCAAATTTTGAAGTCTTTGCATCATTAGTAAAGCAGTCCCATTTATATCGGTAATTGAATTATGAGCCCTATAAATCAAAATATTTGTTTTTATATTGCAGAAATTGAGACGTTTATAACATTCAGTGATATAAATAATATACTTACAACGCAAGGTGCGTTATATTTTTGACAAAGAACATATCTGGCACTTCTGTTAATTGATTTTTATTTATTTTAAGCCCTTGTAAATGTGCATCTTCTGATAGGACAATTGTAAAATTATCTCCAAGCTTGTTGGCACTAAGGTCCCTTAAATGATTGTCAGACAAAATATTAGCATATAGACAATTTAAAGCAGTTTTGTTAAAAATATTTGTTAATTATTAGTGGAATGTTTTATATGATTAATAATATGTAAAAGATACTCACAGTTCCTTTAGTTTAGTTAAATGTAATAATACATCAGGCTCCAAGCTAGCAATGTTGTTTTCTCTCAACTCTCTGCAAAAAACAATAATATTCTTGGCGTTATTTTCATTCTTTTGTTTCTTTTTTTTTTTTTTTTTTTTTTAATTTTAAAAAAAAANAAAATATTTCATAATATATTTATCTTTAGTTCTTCATAATATCTATATACATATCTACACTACACAATTGCCTATGATAGATAATAAGTGGTCTTAAAACAATTAAAGATAAGGATTTGTATATTTCAATCTTGATCTCCTTGACTTTAAACACTATATGCAGCTTTACACATCAATGCATATTGCTGCACACGGCAAATAAAATCCTTGCCAACATATTTGGAAATGAAAACCTGTTTTCAACATGAAGTCTTTCCATTTTTGGAATGAAATCTTGCCTGTATACTATTTCAGTTTATTTAAGTACAAAGTCTATGTTGACTGCTCCAACTGTTTAACAAGTATTCTTCTTATTATTAATGTAACAACCGTATGATTTTAATACCATATAGCTTTAACTTATTTAATAAACTAAATGGAATCTTCTAAATGAAACTGAGGAAATAGTTCTACAAAAAAATTTCATTTATCATATGTAAGTTAATAAGAAGAATCTAAAGGATATAACATATAGGATATAGTATGTAAACACCATAATAGTATATTATATATGTAATATGTATGTAAAAACATAATGAATGAATAAAAATATCTACAAAAACAGGACATTCATAGGATAACAGGATAAAAAGTTTGTTTATTCTCACTTAATTCAAAAGACCAAGCTTACTAGCGGTAAGCCGTTAATATTTTTGTTACAAATTCATGATACACTATCTTATCTGGCTAGATCATATTACACTGCGTATATACACAGCTTGTGTAGCTTTCACTGTAAATCTTAATGATAACTGTATAAATGTAACACGTTATAGGATTGCTATTGAGAAAAAAATGAAAAAAAAAAAAAAAAAAAAAAAAAAAAAAAAAATTAATTTGTATGATTTTTCAAACGATAATCAACAATATTGAGATGAATTAATCAATGGTAAATTTTCGAAGATGAATCGAGTGGAACGTTCCGCGAAACGATGCACTGTTGTGCCTGATAGAATAACGAGCGATTATTTACTTACAAGATCTCTGTCCATGGTGGTAGTTCGCTGGGTGCCCCGATCAATTGCAAGCTACTGCAGTCAACCACATTTCCAAGGCACGAGCACTCGACGGGACACTGATTATCCTTCGCGATATCGTACGTTATGCCGTCGGCTTTCGTAAAGTTCGGTGAGGCTGCGAGCAACACCGATAATGCAACAGTCATCCATTTGTATCTCCGCGCAAGTCGAGGTTCAAGAGAAACTTGCCCCGTACTCGACATCGTACGCACCGTCGTATCGTTCTGCTTAAAATTTATTTCGTAACTGTACATCGCGTGCCGACGATTTTCCCCATAGCGGTCCGCGGTACAACGACGACACCCATTGCGAGAGCATTACCGTAAAAATAAAAATGCCTGCGTCCCATCGATTGACAAACAAACTCGTCTCTCTCAAAAACGCTTCAGCCCACACACCATGATGACGCCCACAGAGAGACCGATGCCGAGACTCCCTCACTGATTGCGCGATGCCATTCTCTATCTATCTCTCTCTCTCTCTCTCTCTTTCTTTTTGCTGCATCTCTCTTACACGCTCCAACTTTTGTGTCACTAGAAATTTAATCACTAGCTAGTGACGTATTCTTCCACGTTCAATAGCACGTACTACACACATATACCGAGAGAAACAGTAAATACTGAAAATAAACTTTCGAATGTACGTTTTTTGATAAAAAGGTACGAATGGCATGCAAATGTTATAAAAACAAATTATTAACACGTCTGTGTACATATGAGACACGTTTAAAATATTTGAAATCTCTAGCGTCGTGAAAATGAAACAATGAAACAATTAATTTATTTTCAGCATAAATATAGTGTAGATCAATCTTTGGTATTAGCTTTTTGTTCCCTATAATTTTAGCCGAATCTCTTGGAATGATTGATCTCCAGATTTATTATGAAAATAGAATGATACCCGTTTGAAATAAGGACAGGTGTTGTTAATAATAAAGTCATCGGTTGTTACTAAATATTTATATTTGTATTATCGTTATCATTATTACTCAATCTCTATCTGTATATTTATATCTTGTCAATAAATCACTATTTCACAGCATCACTTACTTTTCTCCCAAACAAATCATTAACATTACACATGAAGCTTCCATGAAACATTAAAATATTTTTGTCCAAGTAGGAAATGTATGTATATATACGCATATGTGTACTCTTAAAAGAATATATACATTTATACTTCTTATATGAAATCGACCGAATCGTTCAAATTCTTTAACATTACGCATCGAAAAAACTATCATAACTGTTGCAGTTTTTTTTTTTTTTTTTTTTTTTTTTAATTCATCACGAAAATTTTATTTATGGACTTTAAGCCCACGCGGGAGTCTAAATTAAATAATCGTGCAACCCTTTTGCTCAAGTTACGATTATATCGAACTGGGATAGATCAAGTTTAAAGTAGTTTATATAAACTACGTTCTCCCATTTGTAGTTGAAATTGTATTTTGAATTTTATAATAATATTCAACAAAGTCCCAAAATGTACATTCTTTATGAACATTTTTTATAAAAAATAAAGACTGAATTTCTTATGCGTAAATATCTACTACAATGTATGATCGCTGACAGCAATGAAGGTCAGTGATGAAATGTTAAAATAAAAACATGTTTAATCAATTGAACGAGACGTTGATAATTGCATTGTCACTGCTTATGACAAAAGCACCAATATGGTAATATGTATAATGCTCGCTATGTCGTATAAAAATTTTGCCAACAGAGCCTAATTAACATAAGCTTTCAAAAATTTGAATGTAATATAACAACTATGTCCATGTAAGAACATACTGAACGATATCCAGTGGATAGTACTGTAAACAGAAAATCCAAACAGCTCGTTTTTTTTTATGTAAAATAATTCGAAATACAGATAAGAAGCAAAGAATACCTTTGCTTTACAATTTCTCCGGTTACAATATGTACTATTTTCATCAGAGATATTATTATTATTCACATCCTAAGACCAGGTCACATCAAAGTAAGAGACATTATATTTAAAAATAATAAGATTAATTTTACATGCCAGAAAATACGTTCCGAAAATAGGTTTTCAGTATTTGGAAATATGAAACCATCGTGAATATGTTTGAAAATATGCATACGATATTTTTTTCTGGTACATAATATTACTTATGATATTCACAATGCATACAATTGTCTATGACTACTTGACCGAATCATCAAAGTCAAATAGATGCTACTCTTTGTTCAACTTAAATATTTTCAGCAAGATCTCGTGTCTTTCGATTGCTCCATTTACTCGTTTGTAAAATAGAGAGATTTTTTGCAGCCATAGAAAAAAAAGCTACGTTAGATTTAGCAGAAAATTAACAACTATGGCGATTACTTTTTGACCGTAAATACACTTTAATTCCTTTCGATCCACGTGCAGAACATTACCCTGTAAGAGGGAATGACCTATGTAGAAGACATTTGTAACTCTTTATAATACAAGTATTATTATTACTTAGCATGCGAGCAGGTATGTTGAATACAATGGCAAATACAATCGACCATTAACAAGAAAAGGCCCCTTTGCTAGTTAGAAGCCATTATATGTAATAAAATTAATGGGTTTTTTCAATTGCTCTGATCAGCACAATAATATTGTTTGATTACCGATTAGCTATTCCATTTTCCACCTCCATGGTGTTAAGTGGTTGGATGATAAGAACTAATCAATGCTGCATCTACTGGCTCCATGCACGATGGACATGTCAAGGAACGCAGCAACCAATCGTCGATACATACAGCATGATAAGTGTGCATACAGGGTAAATAACGCACTTCTTCACCCACTTGGAGCTCCATCATACATATCACGCATTCTCCTTTCTTAGTTCCGTCGTACTCTCTCATTGGCAAATGTTGAATAAGTCCAATGCGTTTTGCTATTCTAACTTGTTGTTCTTCTTCGGTACCTGGTCCTAGATTAACACCGATGCCAATTTGTTGAAGGTGAAGTTCCCTTGTGAAAACTGGCGCGTACGAAAAGGTAACTGCCTCCTATAGAATTAAGTTTTGTTGAATACAGTGAATAGATATTTATCTATTATATGTTATCTCAATAGGTGTTATCAACTTAACTCGAGCAACAAAAATTTGTCTCAGTTTGACATTACTTTACTTTACGTGAGAAAAATTCGGACGTTATTATTATCACTTGTCTGTATATCTAAATTGCATCTTTTTACGAGAGATATTAAAGCGATCTGTTAAAAATAGAAATCAAAGAAATCGAACAAATAGATAGTGGCGAACAATAGAGACACAGGGATAGAGGAACAGGCGACGATATCGCGACTAATCGAAGCATAGTAAGAAATAAGGATTACGTTGTTAGGTATCGGAGGTCCAAGTCCTTCTTGCAAAGAACCGCTGGTTAAGGTAGGAGGATCAGAATTGTTACTCAGCAAAGTGGTATTGTCCTGTTGACCGCTTCCAGCGCGTTTCAAACAATTTCCCATTTTGGTGGAACGTCGGCTCTCTGACTCTGCAGCGTGATCTTTTCTTTCCTTTTGAATCCCACAGTCGCGATTAAACGTTCGCGATCACTTTGACGTGGGATATTTCGAGGCCTGTCCCCATCATAAGTCCCTTGTTTCGCCGCCTCGATGCACGTAACGAAGCCCGTCCGTTCTCGGCCTTCGAACGGATGACAGCTCGTGTCTCGGGTTGGGAAATCGTCTCGTGCACGGAATCTCTCTACTACCAAAACATCTTCCGCCGTCGCATACCCGTGCCACAGCTGAGCGACCGACGCATCCGACGAGACGTAACGAGACGGGGAGGGGAAAAAAAAAAAAAAACTGACGGACCAGTTCAGTCACAGGTTGTGAAAAAAAACACTTTTCACATGCCTCGCGCGACGTTCTTCAAACGTTTAGTACACACCGTTGCTTTCATCCTACTGCGTAGAAGATACCTCGCCGTGATTCGTCGTTGCGTCGTTGTCGCATTTTCCAACGTCCAATCACCGATCGAACGATACCGCGCGGGCACAAAGATTTCACCGAACTGTCACTACAAGAGCGAGGGCACCTCTTTCGTACGTGGTGTTACGTACATCCCGTTCAAAAGACACTCGGCAACTAACCTACGATTGGCTTAACTCGTCACGAAACAGTCTGTTTACACTGTTGTTGCTCATTTAACTTAAATCAACATGCAATTACGCTTGACAATTTAGTTTAAAAAAAAAACTCAACGTTGACAAAGTCACGCTTTCCTGTCTCAATTGTTTTTCCATGATTCCTTGAAAAATACGTTGAAACTCGTATCTGCGAACAAAGTATACGCTGCGAATGACAAATTCCAGCAGATATTTCGACAGTAGATCAACCACGATGCAATGTCCGCGTAGGAACAACACGAGGTACAAAATTAGATACCTGAACGTTGCTCGACTGACACTGTTCGTACATCCTCGTTCGTTTCCGCCTCTGTTCGTTCGTTCCCGACATTTTCCGTATGCATTGACGTCATCCGATGTTCGTCGGATTTAAAGAAAAGCACGGAAGTTGAACATTCGAGGAATTCGAGATTTGTCTTACTATGCAAAGATGTTTGTTTATCGTTCCCTTATCGTGCCCTTTTGCGACCTTGCACACTGATATCTCGAATGGCTCGTAACTTTCAATTTCATTCAACGATTATACTCGATTGCTTTAGCCGCTTCCGTTTCGCAATAAATATGCACACATTCGAAAATGCACAATGTTCGAAGGCGTGCTAGCTTCACTTAGCGGGCATGATTTACACATTTGTTCTTTGTTACATGATGTTTAATTTAGGCTTCAATGAGTCGATTGACGATTTCGTAACACGGGAGACGATTACAGAGAAGTGGATTTGTTTTGAAAGGAAACAAATTCATCAAACAACGTCGTAATCTTGACGTAGGAAGTGTTCTTGCAAACATTCGAATTTAGAGTTTCGAATGAAACTGGGAACATATACGCACTTGTTGCATTGATAAGGATGCTGAATGAAATAGAATAAAATGGAATGAAATAAAATATAAAATATACAGATACAAACGATACAGTCATACATCGTTCATTACGTAGATAACGAATTCGCAACGACGGAATAATATTGTCGAGAGTAATAAATGTTGGCAAGAATTTTAGATGCCTGGGAGAGATCTGTTTCGTTGTTATCTTATCTAGTTTTGACCCGTAACCTCTACTAAATAATAAAAGCAAGAAGACCTTTGGTCCTGACCCTCTCCCCTCTGAAAAGAGGGACAGCGCAGTTGAGTCGGTGCCGTTGTCCATTTGGTCAGCGGACATAGCCGGGGCAGGAAACACTTACTTAACCGATCTATCGTGCAGCCGTGTTTCCTATCAAGCGCGTCGGTTGCGGCCTGTTTTGCACCCCAATCCCGTTCTTAGTTCGATTATTCTGCTCGATCGAGTGATCTCTTGACGTTCGAGCAGAATTTTTCCCATCATCTCCCGCACGGTACGAGGTTTCATTATCATTTTTCTTTGCTCAGTGTTTGCATTTCAATCTCAATCGTTAACATTCTACTCGATCATCGATCGAATTCTTCTTGAAATTATTCTTCTGAAATCAAAAGTTCAAGGGGCGATGGACAAAGATGAGGGGGCAGGGAAAGAAGGAGAGGCATAACGAGATCGAAATGTTGCAGGAGGGTTCGACCATTAGATACCGTGTTCCGGTCAAAAGTGTGCTGAACCACGCGTGAACTCCGTCCGTCCTCGAAGCTGCGAGAAGACTACAAACGAACTCAAGGGGGATGAAGTAAACGAGCGTACCGATAGACGAGTGATCGGATAACGAAGATTTGTCAAAATGATTTGGAATCGTCGACAGACACGGGGACGTGTCGTTATTTTTCTTCTCTTTGTGATTTTCCTTGTTTTCGCCTCGGTGAAGTCGGGTAAGTTTTTTTTTTTTTTTTTTAATTCAACGATGACGTTCGATGCAACGAAACAGCATGAAATTCGTTTATAGGACAATCTATCGATTTCTTTGTTTTTTCATCGGTATCGGTGATCCGGTTATCGGTAAACCGCGACGAACGCATTTCTGAGAATGGAATGTAGTCTTGAGTTAATAACATTAATCATGAAACTCTCGTTGCAGAAGTCGTCAAAGATTCTACGCTGTGCGGCCGGACGAAATGCAAAGGTAAATTGTATAAAATGAGAATTTAAGAATTTTTATAATCCCGTAGAAGGGAGAGAAAAATTGAAAAATAATAAATAACTGTTGTCGACGTTCACAGTGAGAGCGGACAAGAAATTCAAATACGAAAAGAACGTGTCGTACTGGTACAGATACTCGGTAGACGTGAGCACGAATTTGGGCAATGTGTCGTCGTTATCGTTACCGGATTTCCTTGGAAACGAGTCCACGTTACGATTGGATGCGGACTTGGTGGTTCGTTTCAACAGCCCTTGCGAGGGTAGCTTGAAATTCGAAAACGCCAGCCTAAGTCACGATCCTCGGAAATACAATCCGGAATTCCCCGATCGTGCCGGCGCGGAGTTCAAAGTGAATTTGGAACGTTTCCCATTAAGATTTGCTTTCGATGATGGACGGATTGAAGAACTCTGCCCGGACAAACGTGACCCGGTCTGGGCCTTGAATCTGAAAAGAGGCGTGCTATCCATCCTGCAAAACACCATGCACAGATTCGACGTGGATTACCGCGCGAATGAGTTAGACGTGAATGGCATCTGCGAGACGAGTTATCGTTTCCACGAAGTCAGACAGACCAGTCTGATCGTGAAGAAAACGAAAAATCTGTCGGACTGTTTGCACGGAGCGAAACATTTCTCTGTCATTCGTTCGAACTTTTACAATAGTCCACGATCGGGTGGCCGCGGCTCTCGCCACCCACTTCTTGAATCCCGAAGCGATTGCGAATTAACGATCGATCACAACGTCTACGAGAAGATCGTATGCAACGAGTTTCATCTGTTGGTACCGTTGTCGACTGGTAACACGGGCGCAAGAACCGAATCGACGACTACACTTCAATTGATCAAAGAGTCCAGAAACGATTACAGTTATAGCGACGAGTATGAACAGAACGACGATTATGGAGCTAGCCAAGAGGAAGACGAACAAGCAGAGGGAAAGAATGAAAAGGATAAACATGGACGAGGATCGAATCGCACGAAAAGAACGAATTTGTTATACGATTACTCGAAAACACCGAAAACCGTTCACGGCGAGTTGAGGAGTGCCAGAGATTTGCTGAAAACAATGTGTAGACTAGGAACGAACGTGGATGAGTTGCAGCAACGATTTTCCGAGACGTTCACTGCGTTTATTCAGTCGGCGCGGCTTCTCGACTATTCGTCCTTGTCGCAATTATTTGTCAGAGCCCACGGTATTTGCAAAACTGGCAAGTGAGTAACGTTAAAAGTAAATCTGAATGGATTGCAGTGTGAAATCTGAGTTTTAAATTTTACTAGTACAATCGTGACTCATTGTAGTTCTAAATTTCTAAATGCTTCATGTAACATATGTCATACATTTACAAAAGGTTTCTACAAACAATTCAAATACTTATTTTTCATTGTTCGACAACATATGCATGATATCTATCAAATTTAATTTCGATTGGTCGTCAAGTTTTTCAAAATAATATAATATTGTTATTTTTTTTTGCAAAGTAATATCCGCACGCGATCTAAACATTTTTCGTATTATTTTTTATATTATTTTTATTATATTTTCTTTATATTATATTAATATTATTTTTTTATTAATTATTCCAGGAAGCACGTAATCGACGCATTGCCATTCATTGGCAGTAATGCAGCCTTAAATGTAATGAAAGATCTAATAATAAAACGATACGTCGATCATGCGACGATCGACAAATGGGTTATCGCTTTCGCGTTAGTTCCTCGACCAAATCAGGATACAATCAGAGCTTTGTCGCCTCTTCTCGATTTTCATCACCACATTCCGGATACACAGTTCATCCTGAGCTATTCCACAACGATCTATGGTTTCTGTTCTGCTAATGACGTAGATTGCACCAATGTCGAAGAGGTGACGCGATTCCTTTCATACCTGGAGCAGAAAATCGAGAAGGGATGTGCACCTCGAATGCATTCACTTTCTACAGTGAAAGAGGTATACTAAAGTTCGAAATACTCTTTTCCTTTATTTATTTAACACTGCAATTTTCACGAGAAAAATTTAGATGAGGAGATTTGAACATTTTTATATCTATCGTGCAAAACAACAAGTTTCAAGAGTTTATATTAAAATACGCTATTACTCATAAGTATCGTACAGAGATTGAGCACTTTATGTAGATAATATTTAATCTATAATAATAATATAGTAACTAATAAAATTACATTTAATAATCCTAGTCTGAATACTCTTAACGTATAGGCCGTATGTAAAAATATTCTTATTTTTATTATAGTAAAAAAAAAGCAATTGAAAAATGAATGAAATCAAAGATTTTACAGTGCTACGAATTAAAACAGATATTAAATTAACTACAACGTTAGAATCTATAAACTATTATCAATAATATTGTATAATTATATTACTAACAATTGACATCTGTAGATGTTTATAGAAACCGAAGGATTAAACTTTGGAGCAAATTCTCCAATTGTTATTGATTCTACTTGAGTCTTCATTCCTTGCAGACGTTAGAGGTGTTGAAAGCAGTCGGAAATATGGGTTTGGAAACAAAAAGACTGCCAAAATTATTAAAGGAATGCATAGATGACGTAGGAGGATTTTTACCCATGGAAATTCGTGTAGCAAGTGTCGACGCCCATCGTAGAATGCCATCCTGCGAGAAAACACGAGATCTCTATTTTTTGAATTATTATCGGAATTTCAGTTTGGACACGGAATTACGTATCGCGTCTTATTTACAAGTGATGCGTTGCCCCGATTACAATGTCGTTAAAACAATCAAGCACACGTTAAAGTCTGAGGAAATTAATCAAGGTATTACTCAAATTACTCTCTTGCGGATTTGGATGAGATCTTTTTTTAAGCAATCCTTGAAAAATAACTTATTGATAACATTTTTCTTTACAGATTATACTAGAATTTTTATTATAGTAACGTATAAAGTAAGAAACGATTGAAAATCTGTCAGATTCCTTTCATTTCGTAGATATCTTTATTTCCAAAAAGACGGGAAACTTTATTTGCAAAACATTTACAAGTAAAGAACACGTTTAAAAAGATCCCATTTAAATTTGAATTCTCTTTGCATTCCTCTGAGATTCCGAATCGATCTTCACGTTTTCAAATTGAAATTCTGTTTACAGTTGGGACGTTCGTTTGGAGCCATTTGACAAATGTGTATAATTCCGCTTCGCCAACCAGAGTCGAGATTCAAAGTCTTCTAACGGATCGCGATCTCGACGACAAATTTAACAAAGACAGGAGGAAATTTTCACGAAATTACGACGGATCCTTCTTCTCGGAGGAATACAATTTCGGTGCCAATTATCAAGGAAATTTAATCTTTTCTCCCAAATCGTATATACCTAGAACCGCCACGTTCAACTTGACTTTCGACCTACTTGGCGAATCGGTGAACGTTTTCGAGTTAACCACCAGACTCGAGGGCTTTGAATATTATGCAGAGAAGTTCTTTGGTCCTGACGGACCATATAGTAACGAGAAAGTATCGGGTTTCTTTAAATATTTATTCAGAAACTTCAGAGCGGCTCCAGAAGAGAAAGAAGACTATTGGAAACGTGTGAAAAGCCTGCCGAATGTTATCGACAACGAGTTCATTGAACCCAGAATCAGTTTTAGCTACAAGGTGAGATGAAGGACGTAACTTGATAGTGAATAAATAATAGTTCTCTGAAAGTACAAGTCAAATTTTGATCAGAATAACATGAACTAAATATTGTTCCAAAAAAAAAAGTTATGTATATTTTGTATATACAGTAGGATGAGACACACGTTAATAACTTCCATACTATGTTGCATTATCTTTTTTTTTTTTGACGTGGAGGAAATCTTCGATAAGACACCTGAGTCTTTTAAGGGAAGACTCAGGTAATGTCGGATTTTTACCGACTAAAACTTCCACGATGGCCGTCCTCCGCACGTTGGGAGAGCTCTGGGGCCTTTTTATACACACAGAGCTCTCCTCGTGTGTATAAAGGACAATATATCTTTTTTGTCTGATGCTCTACCGACTGAACTATCTCCACCTCAGAAAAAAAAAAAAAATTTTTGGTAAGTGGC